>JADLZK010005995.1:0-249188 GCA_015847255.1 Hyparrhenia diplandra
CGCCTCCCACCATCGCGGAGGAGGGCGCGTCGGTCGCCGCCCCCGACGGTCCCCGTCGCAGCGGGAGGCTCGTGGATGTCTTGGCTCCAGACACCGGCGCGCGTCCG
Source organism: Hyparrhenia diplandra (assembly GCA_015847255.1). NCBI lineage: Eukaryota > Viridiplantae > Streptophyta > Magnoliopsida > Poales > Poaceae > Hyparrhenia > Hyparrhenia diplandra. The sequence goes on from JADLZK010005995.1 coordinate 108, forward strand.
CCGTGGGACGCTCTCGGCGGCGTGTCCGTGCTTCGACGCGGGGACAGGCTAACGCTGTGGCGCTGACGGACCTGTAGGGACTCCACCCGAATTACTCTCTTCCCTCCGACAATCTTTTGGGCTTGTGCCCGTCGGTGGTCACTGACAGCAATTTGCCTTGCCTTCCGTCACGCATCGGGAAGTTCCGCGTCGTCGTGTGCTGACACGCCGCCTTACGCGCAGGTAAGTGGCTGTGCGCTGCGCTCGCTGGAGGCATTTCGGTGCTTCTGCTGGTGCGAGATCAGCCTGCCCCTCTGTCTTCGTTCTTCGTTGGTTGCACCATTGGTTGTTTTGTTTTCGTTGCTCGTACGCGTAAAGTACGTCGCGCACGCATTTCCGCAGCTGGAGCTGGCGTCTGTCCTCATGACCTGGTACGCCGAAGTTCGACCGGCGGGGCTAAACTGATCGCCATCGGCGTCGGACCACCAGGAAAAGCTCCGCATTCTCGCCGACCGGGTATGATGCCCTCGTTCTGAATACTCCTACTCTTTTGTGCGCTTGGCGGTGCGATTGACACGTGGCTGAAGCTGAACTGCCGAAAAACTGGAGTCTCGAAAAATGAGTATGAGCGTGAATTGCAGCTGCCGTTTCCTCTGGACTCCTTTGTACGCAGACCCCGAGCGTAAGGTGACATCACACTGCAGATTTATCTCAATGGACAGCATGGTTTGTCCTGGGATGGCAAATCCTCTGTGTATATATGATCGTACTGCACTGAAGTGGCAACCTTCATTCTTTCAGGCTTACAACGTGCTTGACTGTACCATGGTTTGGGTCGACGTTCTTCAACCCAGCTAGTGTAAGTATCAGTCGCTGAGCCGAGTGCGGAGTACCTAGCGTGTGTGACATGGCTACGCTGCATCTGACTCTGCCTATGAAGCGCTTCGCCGAGCGGAGCCCGGAGGCTCGAATACATCGTATAAGAAGGCGAGCTCATGAACTACACGCTGGAAGCCGCGCGGACCCGCAGCGTGGCGCTCTGCAGCAGGTTTGAACCGTTGAATTCGTCGTCTCGCACCTGCACCTAAGCACCTGCACTGCACTCTATGGCCGGTGTGCCTCGCATCCATAACTCCGAAATACTCATCTCACCCGCAACTCGTCTCGTGTTTCCTGCTCTCCAGGGCAGGAATGCTCGTGTTCAGAGGGAAGCGCAGTTGCTATACCTGTGGAGACGAAGCGCGCCGCGCGCATGCGTCCTCTGGATCGACGCGCCTCAGCGCCTGCCGCAGAATTCCGTGTCGCTGATGACTCCGTTATTTTGTTCCTCATCCAGATTCTTGCCTTATGTCTGTGTATACAGTATGTATGTGTGCCCAATAGGCGATGCTAGACTTGCACGTCTCGAAAACCCTACTTCTTGCTCATCTTCATCTCATCGATGCAGTAAGTATTGCAGTTCCAGCGAAAACGAAAACGGATACTGTACTAGGAATAAAATCGAGTTGAGAATCTCAGAAACGAGCAGCGAAATACGTCTCGCTCCAATTCAGAAACCTGTTTGGTCACACAAAATGCGTGCGTTTTTCCTCTTTCGTCACTCGGAAGTCTCAACCTTGTTGTGCTTTCCTACGATCTACCGCGCGCCACGTGGCCACACCTCGCGGCCCCAGGCGCCACCCACAACCACCTCCACGCGCAACGGTCACTTCCAGTCGCTCGCGCCGTGCGTCCTCCTCCTCCGCCTCCACCGTCGCCTTTCCTCCCACGGTTAGTGTCCCGCCGCGTGTCTCCCGTCGGTCGCATACCACAAGTCACTTCACACCCATGGCCGCAGGCACCGGCGGCCGCCTTCGCTAGTCCCACGCGTCGCGTGTCCCTCCCGCCGCGCCTTCGTCCAACCGCCACTCTCCCCTTAGCTCCCTTCTGTCGACGGTCCGCAACCGCCGTCGGTACGTCCCGCCCCCGCCGCTCGCCGTCGCCGGTGGGGACTGCGGCCGCGAGTTCCTCCCCATCCGTGCCTCCTCTCTTGGAGGCCCGGGCTCAGGTATTGGCGATGTTCTTGGTGACGTCGAAATCTACCCGCGGCCACTGGCGAGCCCGTCCTGTTCAGAGACCCGTGGATCAGAACGAGGTAGTAGAGATGCGCATCGGTTCGAGCTTCGTCTGTTTTGGCTTGAATTCCGCAAAATTTATTTACAGTTATATTTGGGCAACAATTACGTAAAGCTTTTGCAATCTAGAAGCCGACTCAACAAATCCGCCCCTTTGGCTGATTGATTGAAAAACACTAGCTTAGCACTGCAAGAACTTCACATGGATTTGATGCTACAGCCTGCATGTACATGATTAGCTTATTAGCACTTTCTTTATTATCTATATATGCAGGGAGTGGCTGTTGTTGCGCTGCTAAGGTATTTTGGGTGCCCTTGTTGGTGGAGCATGGATTCTTCTCTTTTGTATCTTGCTTAGGTGGTATAACATCGATGTTATTTTGTCAATCTATTTCCTTTGAGCTAACTGTCACCCCTGATCATGCCCCTGTATGTAGCTGGGAGTTGGCCTCAGTTCTGAGGGACACAAAGAGAGATTTGATTCAGCTGGAGTAAAACTGATTGCTGCTGGTGTTGGCACTCCAGCTAAAGCCTCGTGGCCTGCTTTCGACCAAGTGTATGTATCCGTTCCATTTTGTGCTTTTCAAGTTTTAAATCCTGAACACACACAGACAAAACTGAATCTAATATATGATATGCGAGAAATTGTTGTTCTGCTTCTTATTTCTAATTCTAACGTAGAGTACATGAGAAGATAAACATGCCTAATATCTGTGTTCATTTGTTTTCACAAGTATCCTGCAAAGAACTTCCAAACCTTAATACTGATTTACTCTAAAATTCATTTCATGCAGTTACCCTTCTTCCGTTGGAATACCTCTATGCAGATCCTGGATCGGAAGGTACTAATACGTGTGTGCTCACTCTATTTAAGTACCTCCTATGTAAAAACATGGTATGATTTGTCTTGTTTGACTGTACTGGTTCCTTTTGGATGCACTTTATGAAACCTAGAGCGTCTCCTTATCATTTACTCCCTATTTACAAGCGTTTGCTTTGCTATTTTGTTGTCCAGAACTCCGGATTGCACTTAGCAGCAGCGACTCACTGCATATATATATTACTATTTTAAGACTAAGTATATTTCCACATTATGGCTAATCAGATGACAATATGAAATGTGAATCTGAAAGGTGAATGCATCAGTTTAGTAAATGGAGAGAAGTAATGTTGGCAGTTTGTCGACAGATTGACTGACTTGTATAGCTGCACAACATTATTCCGCTTTAATCACGAAATGTATGATGCATCTCTTTATTCACCTTTATTTACCCCAACTTACATGTTAACTCCCTCTCTGAAAAAGCTTTTTGTGATCGGTGTTGAATGAGCTAAAATGCATGGACATACCATACCATATTTCATGTTTGGTACATAGGGACCAATGATGTGTTATATCAGAAATTTGATTCTGTTGATAGCCTTTTCTTCTTCATTTCCTAAGTTCTCAACCCAATCGAACCTTTTCAGGCATATTATCTCTTGGGTCTATATTTTGCGTTGGTCAGCACTATTCTTCAATCCGGCTAGTGTAAGCAACAATGATTTTACACTTACAGTTGGTTTAGCTATGCGATGTGTAATTGATAGTCTTAAAAATTTGAACATATCAAGGCCAGCAGCTTTTCACGGTTTGAACTCCTTTAAGGAGGCAGTGAAGAATTATACAGTTGAAGCCACCCCAGATGATAGGCAGGTGTCCTACAACAGGTTAGATTATTTCCCAACACTTTAAAATGGCTTCTTCCACCTTTGAGCTGAACTTACCTTTTGCAATTTAACACAGAATCTTGATTCATGGTACTGTTTGTTTCATATGTGCTTTAGGGGATGTTTGTGTTCAAAGGTAAAGAACTGTTGTATGCAAGGAAAGATGAGGGCACAGGCGACCATGCACCTTTGGATGATGTGCTCAATATTTGCTGCAAAGTTCCTGTAACCTGACCTGATGGCTTTGTGCTAGAGCTCGGTAGTAGGTCTGGTCTGATTCCCTTTCCCATCGTTACACTATATCACTTGAGCTTTCTTTATTAGTGATCTATTATTATTTGCGGCCTTGTTACAAAATGGAATGTGAGAATATACTTGTAACATGCATATCGTTTTCATCCATTCTCCTTCTGGCATCAACAGATCCCTTTTCTTTGTTCACAAGCTGGGCATGGTTCAATATGTTTGGCCAGTTCCCTGCATGCCAATTGTTGCATATAATAACCTCATTATAAGTTACTTCTGTACAGTTGAAAGCACTTCGGTGCTTTTGGGATTGCCGAACTTCCAAGATTGTCTGCTGCAAGTGTTTTCCATCAATATGCACATGAACTTGTGCCAAGCTTCATGTATACTCGTATGTTGAGATGTTTGGCTATGACATTTTGATGGTTTATCGATTGTGAATTGTTGCATTGTGAATCGTGCATTGTGAGTACTATCCAAGTTGACGGCTTCTACTTTTGGTAGTATAGTTCTTGAAGTGCGCTGTACATCTGATATTATTCAGCTGGTACAACTTGAAAGCAAAGTTCGAAGTCCTGGCTCTTCCTTCGAAATGGAAGTTTGGGTCTTCCAGAAATATCGGTAACGTAAAAATCCATGCTATCTTGTGTGCCTTTCAAAAACTTGGATCATTGGTCCCAACGTTATTCAGGAAATCTGCTGGAGCTTTATTGGCATCAGAAATTTCCTGTTATTCAGCTTCTGAGTGATCTATAACTGTGGTATTATTATCACGATTGTGTCATATTGCAGTACAGCAATTTAAAATAGTTCAAATTTGCTGCAGATGTCATAAATTCGTGCAGAATCTAAAACACAACAAATGGTACTGCCTTTTCTATAGTGTTAGCTGGCTCATTTCCATCTAAAAAACCCAGCTATTTTGTATTGGATCAGATTTACAAGAACCAATGGCCTGAACAAATATTTCGTTTAGAAGCTACCTTAGCCTTTTCCGCTAAAGCTCATCTTCGTCAAAGCCAAGAAAAATTAGGAGGAGAAAACAGTGAGAAATAGGTCTCATATTTTTTCTGGGGATCTCAGAACCTGATACAGATCATTCAAATATTGGTATCTATCTTGTACACATATCAAGTGATCTGAATTTCGATACTGTGGATATTAAATATAATATTTAAAAATATTTAAATTCAGAAATAAACTTATTCACTCACTGTGTCACCGTCGTCTCTGGATCAAACGATTGGCCGGGCCACCGCGGCCGCCGCCTCAAATCACCATCGTGCTTCTCCTCCTCGCCTCCGCCTCTGCTCTGCTCCCAATTTTAGACCACCCAAACCGGAGCAAATCCCTGGCTCCCCCACCACCGGCGCCACCTCCTCTCCTCACCTGCGGTGCAGCAATCAGCCAGGCCCGCAGACAGCTCCCTCTCGGCGCGGCGGCTGCCATCCAAGCCGCAGGGCCAGCCACCACCAACCCCTACGCTCTTTGCCGGCCTCGCCTCGTGAGCCGCCGCCTCGCACTCTCCGGCGCCGACCAAGCCCGCGCCGGCCCGCGTCGACCCCGGCCGCGGCGGGCGAGGGCCCCTCGGCTCCGCCCCGCCGCAGCCGCCACCGAGGACCCGGTCCTCGTCGCGTCACCGACGACGGCGTGCCGCTCCGAGGGGCGTCATCAGATTGACAAGCCCGGGGACGCGGGCGCCGACTCAAACTCGTCTCCTACGCGTACGTATAGTACTATCCTGCTCATTCCGTGCCCTCATTGCTTCGACCAGGTTCGTTCGCTGATTCCGTCTCCTACGCGCGTTCGTTCGTTCGCAGGAAGCTGGGTCTTCTGGCCAGTGGGGACGTGTTCTGCACTCCTGCTGTTCTCCGCGATTGGGAGGTTCAGCCATGGCCTGCCCGCCCTCGACGCCGAGACGTTTAAGACGGCCCGACCCCCTTCATTGCTGGTTAGGGAAAACCCAAAATTCGTGGTTTGTGTTCATCTGGCGGCTGGCGCGCGAATGAGATGGTTTGCTCATGGATTTGGGTCTTCTGCAGGGTGGCGCAGGCGCCTACCTCCTTGGTGGTTTGGGGATGATGCCAAAGGGCGCAATGGCGTGGGAAGCGCAGTTATCACCGCAGCTAAATCATGGGCTGTTGGGATACCCCGGTAATTATCAATCAATTCTGCAGCTCTACTGTTTCAAGCATGAGCCATGATGAAATGCTATCGTGATGCTTGTTTTTGTTATCCAAGGTCACTAATGTTTTGTAAGCTGAGGCCTTTCTGAAGTTTTTCACCCATGTAACACCATCTGCTGTCATCAGTCATTGTTGTCTGTTGCTTGCTTTAGTGCATTTGCCTTTCAATTGCATATACATTATATAACCCGTTTTTTATCAAATACATAAGAAATTACATTTGTTTCAAGGGCTCTATATATTCAAGTGCAATTATTTGATCTAGGTATTTGCCACTTGGTTCTCTTTGTCTGTTTCCACCACATATGAATCTCTTTGGGATGGCTACAACCAAATTTTTGATACATGCTTGAATGCCTTATTGATAAAAACCTACTTCTCTTGATAAGGTTTTGTAGGGATCACTAAATGCCTGTTTGGTAGCTTTAGCTTTGGATGTTGGGTCTGCAGTTTAGAAAATTTATATTTAGTTATAAACTATCAACTATAAAATGAGTCATTTGTCATGTAATTGCAAACCAACATGCCTCCTGCTCCAGATCCAAAGATTTTCTGAATCTACAAATACCGAGCTCTAGGAAATGTGTCAATTTCGTAGACAAATCTTGCTAAACAAATCTGGATTGGTTTTATTAGCTGAACAAGGATCCAAACAGACTATTGCCTGTCTCCCTAGCTACGCTTACTAGGTGATTTACTCTAGTATTTGGAGCAAAGTGATTTTTTCCATGATAATTAGACAGGAGCATATCCATTTTTCCAAGACCTAACTGGTGGTTGTTTCATTTGTGTAGTGTCAGACATAGAATACTGTTAAATTGTATTAACATGCTTCAGCCCCCTCAACGTAGTGATTTGAGTAGCAATGGAAACTATGCTTTTCTAGGAGATCTTGCATAAAAAGTTGAAGTGATTAACTGTTTAAGCAGGCACCACTGTTTTTCACATGTGGTCTTGTACATTCATCTAATTTACTACTAACTTAATTCCTTGAACTTTACAACATTTTTCATATCTCACATTAACTAGAGTTTGTGTTTTCTGGATGTATAATATTTTGATGTTCACAATGATTCCTCTTTTTCTCTTGTTAGTTGGGACTTGCTATCAAAAGAGCGGTGACGTCCTGGTCATCTTCCACCAACTCCTTTTTATTTTGTAACCATGGGAAGTACAGGGGTCTTGTTAACTGTATGGCGTGCCTCGGTATCCCAACTTCTTTCCAACCAGCAAAAGCAGGATGATGCATCCACGCGTGGGTGTCCTTTTGAGCTTTTTGAGGTCAGTAGTTTAACAAACTGTGTGCTGTTGGCCTGGCTACCGTATACCATCGTAAGATGAACTGGAAAATAGTAGCTTCAACCAGTTACACAAAATAGGCAAGTGGAGTTCAGCGTGTGTTGCCTCTCCTAACTATAACCCAGGCCCTTTGATTTGTGGATTTACCTCCCAACGGCTTTCCTGCTAGAAGTGAGGGTGATGTCTGAGAAATTTTGCCATTGTAAATATTCTTTGAATCTAATATTAAACATCAAATATGACTAAGCTGGGTAATATTAAGTATGATATATTTGACCAACAGTATCTAGTTTTAGCTTAGAAGAAAGTCTGGGATCTCTTTGTTACCAAGAAACCTGTAACTGTGGTTATTGACTAGATACCGCATTGCAGAAAAATCACAAATTGTTTGCGTGCACGTTGTTTTTAAGGTTTATGTGCTCTCATTGTTCAAACAATAAAATGACATGGAAAACACAATTTATTTATTTCATCAATATAACACATTTCTTTTTTGTAGCAAGCTATTAGACTAGTATTAGCTGCTTGCCATTTGGATCATTGGATGACCTTCCCTTTCCTCAACCTATCACAACATTATTATCAAAAATTTCTTTTGAACGGACTATTTGCAATAGGGTCAGGACTAGGAAGATGATAGACCGGATTGTATTCCTTATCATTTATTTATTACAAAATTACAGAATGAGTTGACATTATATGCAAGAGACACCATTGTTAGATTATGATTCATATGTGATATGAATGGAGAACTCATGTTTGCCACAGCTCTTAAACAAATAGGATAAAGACAGAATGATGTTGGTTATTGTTTATGACCTAATTAAGTGTAATATGTACAGGCTTTGTGTTTCTTTTTGTAATTCAGTAAACAGTTTTCCTTGTTCCTGTGAGCTAATTTCGCTGTGGTGTCTTGATCTTTGCAGTTACTCACATCACTTGTGCGGAGGTGGTGACATCTGAAGGCTGAAGCTACGAAAGGGCACTATTCGGCATCTTATCCCGGCATCTGTGTGTAAGTACAATTTTGAAGGTGAAGAAGAGCAGATTAAAACCTAGTTTGGAGCATTTGCCGAACCAAAACAATGTTTGGCAATAACACGCTCTGTGATGCTGGCTTAGTATCTTATAAGACAAGATTGTACTCAGATTCCTGATCCACCATTTGTACAATTGTATTTGTAGCTAACTCATCCAAATCAATAAAACCGTTGGCTCTTGTCCAGCACTTCGCATTGCTATCGACTCAACTAGAAAATAGCTTGTGTTACCGTGCCATTGAGCCCGGTCCATTGGCCGTTGTGGACTCGATATAGGCAAGTTGAGTCTAATTCAAATTTTTTAGGTTCATTATCACCGAGCTTAACCACTCTTTCTACGTATGCACGCTTGGGGTAAAAGTCAAGGTTTCTAGCTTTAAAAAATGGGAACATTCCATTGGGCTGATGACGTGAATTGAGGAATAGGCTGGCAGGATCCACACTGCCACACAGTAAGCTCCTTAAGGCAGCGAGCCCTTTGCCGCCAAGTGTACGTCTTCCCCGGGCAGCTGGATAAGCCGGGCCTCACCCTGGTCTCAACTCCGTCGTCGCCACGCTCAGCCACCACGCATCGCAGATCAGCCGCCTCCGACCGTCGCATTCTTCACGACTCCTCCGGCCCAGCGCGCGCCTTCTCAAACTTTTCTAGAACCCCCACCTTCCTTCTTCCCTCCACTCCTTGCGCTCCATTCCAAACCTTTTAAGCTCCTCCCATGGGGGATGGGGTCTGACATAGCTCATAGCAAAACTCAAACAATAGAAGGAGAACAAGCACAGAACTGTCAAGCTCCTGCAGGCTGCAGCTCGTCCCCAATGGCGGCGTCCGCTTTCTCTTGCGTCTTCTCTCTTGTGCAGCAGCAATGGCTGCTACCAGTAGAAGCGCCGCCATGCCAAGAGTAAACAGGATCCCTCTTTTCTCCAAGAACCAGTACAGGCCGTCTATTCGCCTCTTAAGATTAGTTCAGCAGTTAGGCGATCGTTGCGGCAGGAGCAAGAGGAGAGGACGGGCCCGGCGTCCTCTGTCTCCGTGGCCTCCGGCCGGCAGTCGGCGGCGTCGTCGCATCATGTCGGAGGGTGGATGAGGCCAGGCGTGTCGGGTCATGTTGGAGGCAGACAAGGGAGGCCAAGGAGAAGGCGACGTCGAGGAGAAGAGGAGCACGGACGAGCAGCAGGGGAGGTGGACTGGAAATCAGACGAGGAGTTCAAGAAGTTCATGGGCAATCCCTCCATCCGAGGCCGCCATCAAGTTGGAGAAGAAGCGCGCCGACAGGAAGCTCCGCGAGCTGGACCGCGAGCCCGACGCCAACCCCGTCGCCGACCTGTTCGGGGCTTGGCAAAGGACCAGCTGGCCCGGGAGAAGAAGAGGCTGGGCTGGCGGAGCAGACCTTCAAGGCACTGGACCTCAACAAGGTAATTGCTTGCCCTCCTGCTTGATTTTGATTATCAAATGGGAGCAAAGATCTGAGGCTTGGTGCTGCCGTGGCGCGTGCAGCTGAAAAGCGCTGTTTCGGGTACGACACGTTCTTCGCGGTGGACGTCCGGCGGTTCGGCGACGGCGGGATCTTCATCGGGAACCTGCGTAAGCCCGTGGAGGAGGTGCGGCCCAAGCTGGAGAAGAAGATCTCGGGCGGCCGGAACAGAGGTCACCCTCTGGTTCATGGAGGAGAGAGGCGACGACATCACAAAGCAGGTGTATGGTTCAGCCCAAGGCAGAGATCGAGCTCCAGCTGGAGATCGCCAAGCTGAGCACGCCGTGGGGTACCTCCAGCGCCGTGGCGTTGGCGGTCACGACCTTCGGGACGATCGCGCTCATGAGCGGCTTCTTCCTCAAGCCCGGCGCCTCGTTCGACGACTACGTCTCTGACGTGCTTCCTCTGTTCGGCGGCTTCCTCACCATACTCGGGGTCTCCGAGGTACGTCGCTGCGTGCGTTTATGGTGCACAGCTGCTTGTGAATGTTTTCGCTGCGTTTATGGTGCTGATGGTGATGTGTGATGGCAGATCGCGACGAGGCTGACGGCGGCGAAGCACGGCGTGAAGCTGAGCCCGTCGTTCCTGGTGCCGTCAACTGGACGGGGTGCCTCGGCGTGATGAACAACTACGAGTCGCTGCTGCCCAACAAGAAGGCCCTGTTCGACATACCAGTCGCGCGCACGGCCAGCGCGTACATCACGTCGGTGGTGCTGGCCGTGTCGGCGTTCATCGCCGACGGCAGCTTTCAACGGCGGCGAGAACGCCCTGTGGTATCCATCCAGCGTGCCTCCTTGTGTTTTGGTCGAGGCAGAGAGATCTGACTCCATCATCCAGCGTGCCTTTATTGTTCGTTCTGACGACACTGACACTGGTTGCAGGTTCGTGCGTCCGGAGTTCTTCTACAACAACCCGCTGCTGTCGTTCGTGCGGCTGGTGATCGGCCCTACGCCGACGAGCTCGGAACGTGCTCCCCGAACGCGGTGGAGGGCGTGGGCGTGCCCGTGGACCCGCTGGCGTTCGCGGGGCTCCTGGGCATCGTGGTGACGTCGCTGAACCTGCTGCCCATCGGGCGGCTGGAGGGCGGGCGCATCGCGCAGGCGCTCTTCGGGCGCGGGCACGGCGGCGCTGCTGTCGTTCGGCACGTCCGTCCTGCTGGGCGTGGGCGCCATCAGCGGCAGCGTGCTGTGCCTGGCGTGGGGCCTCTTCTTACCTTCATCCGTGGCGGGGAGGAGATCGGCGCAGGACGAGATCACGCCGCTCGGCAACGACCGCTTCGCGTGGGGGTTCGTGCTCGCCCTGCTCTGCCTCCCTCACGCTCTTCCCCAACGGCGGGGGCACCTGCTCCGCCTCCTTCCTCGGCGACCCCTTCTTCAGAGGCGGCATCTAGACGCCAGGGACTGAATTACCTCAGCTCCTTCGTTCCCGTGTGCCGTGTACTATTTATGTATACAGTACACTAGTGCTCTAGGCAAATAATCCTCTACTAACCACTCTAAGTTTTTTCTCGGTTAAAATCCTTCTTGTGATGTAGGGGTAGATCTCTTCATGTATCTGTGCGATAGATAATGAGCATTATATTATACTAGTATAGGGCGCGCGCCCTTGCATATACTAAAACAACTTTCACAGGTAAAAATATTAATAGAACACTAGTATACGCACGCACCCAACCCTTGTGTGTTGTGGTGAGGATTCATGTTTATATAAACGCACAAAACTATATCTAAACCGTGCAGTGCGGGCACGTGTTATAAGTTATAGGAGTACATGGATTCATTCAGTTATGCTGAATCAGGTAATCATAAGTCACATTGTTGGCCTTTGCTGAACTGAGACCTTACTGAATACATTACATGAAACAGGTAGAGGTGAAAAAATGTAGGTATATATGGTATTATAGGTGAAATACAATTATTCTGGAATGACTGGCATGAAAATTGACACAATATATAGGGCAACCAAGGGAAATACAATATTTCGTTGACAGGAGCTAAGTATACAATTTTTTTTGAATGGAGATTAGGAAGTCCTCTGTTCGACTGTAGTGATGATGTGATCAACCGTTGATATAGACACCTGTTAGTAGCCAAAAAGCCTCTGTTCTAAATTTACATGCCGTGGTCAAGCTATCTACATTAGTTAGGTCAAAATACCGTAGAACTGCCTGTAGACATTTAGGTGTCAAAGAATTATAGGCTTGTTAGAGTAATATATTATTATCAATAGGCACCAAATTAGAAGCAAAAAATTATGAGAAAATGCATGGCGGTCCTCAAACTTGTGGCTTTGTGTAGTCCCGGTCCACAAACTCATAAAGTGTATCATTTGGGTCTTAAACTTCTGATTTGGGTTCCATATTTCATCCAAACGGGTACGTATATCTGTATCGCATATATAGAAAAAGACTTGATTGCTTAAAATAAAAGATTAGAAGGGCCTATATACAAAAATCTCCTAGACACAAAAACATACAAATATTTATGAACTTTTCACAGTGATTGTTTTGAAAAAAGTCGTAAGCTTTCCCGCTGCAGCTCATCCGCAGTGACGTGTGGCACCGCCATAGAAAGCTGCTGAGCAGGCCCAGGCATCGCGAGGTGAGCAGCCATCCGCGACACATGGCCCGATGTAACCACGTAAGCCATCTGCTCCTGCTGCGGTCGCAGGCACGGACGACCGGCATTTTTCGAGATCGTGGCTTGGCGTTCTTGCGGCGGTGTAGAGAAACGGCAATTGATTGGTTTTGGTGAGCCGGAGCAAATTCCTTGACATAATGCTCGCGGGCGAGAGGTATGAGCAAAGAGGGATACGCCGACGCCGCATAAGCTGCCTGCACACAAGCGACATGTACCGCAAACCATGTTACTTTTTGCTTCTCGGGCGTGGGCCGATGGAGACACGCTCACGGTAGACTCGTGGTCAAGCGTCGGCAAGCACGGCTGAACAGCAGCTGCGGAGATGAGCGCTGACCATGGCCACAGCCCACAAGAGAGGTGAGAGATAGGTAATAGGAAATCCAACACGTGGGCCTCTAAAACCCATTTAGATAAATGCGGACTCCAAACACAGCTTTAAGGGATCCAAATAACACGCTTTCTAAGTTTGTGAATCGAGATGACACACCTACACAAGTTTGGAGGACCGCCACGACTTTTACTCATTATATAGCAGCAGGGAACATGTACCATTAATATTTCCAATGTAAAAGATTACTTAGCTGCAGGAACATGTACCTGTAGTATTTCCAATTGAAAGATTACTTAGCAGCAGTACATGGCACTGAGGTAGCACGTAATGCAAGTGAACTAACCCCTCTTATTGAGCATGACCTGACGAGAATAAAAGACCAATATTGCATTACTTAATGGAATTATTACATTTATAGTCATGTCCAATTTGAAAAGAACCTTTTATTGTACGAAAATGAAACACACACTTTGATGCAATCATTTGCTAAAACTAAGATACCGCGACTACAATGTGGCTGATAATATGTGTGTGAAACATCGCTAATTAAAGAAAAGTTTCTTCCAATATTCCTACCACTAAACTGGGGTCAAGCTTCAGTACATGGAAAACTAATCTTCAGACTAAGAACTCGACCTCGGAATTGAAGCACCATATCCACGCATTATCCCTCCCCGGTGAAAAACTGGTTATCAATTCCCCATTGTAATTGTAAATCGATAATTGCATAGATCATCGACCTTAAGATGGATATCCAAACTTGCTTAGATAATTAGACAACTATTGAGCCTGAATATTATGTCTTTTGAGTCATATCACACTCCACTCAAACTGACTACATTTTTGGTATAAGTAACGTAAGTGAGGTCACCATATTATCCATTTCATTATATAGAGGTAGGATTTTTATCCACGTCGTGAGTCCAAGTGTCATGTTATAGAAAGCTTTTCACTGAACATACGCTCTCCAGGCAGTCATAAGTGCTTCGCTAGATGGAAGTGCAATAAGGTAGGTAAGAGGACAACTGGTATCTCAGCGACAAATATAATCTATACTGAAGTTAAAAATGACTATTTCAGTGGAAGTGCAATAAGCTAGGTAAAGCACAACTGGTACCTGAGTGATAGATATAATTATACTCTGGAAGCTAAAAATGACTATTTCAGCTTTTTATTTTATAAATGAGATGAGCATAGTTATAGAAAACAGGAAGCCAAGAAAAAGCAGTTAAATAACTTATGCAGAAACAATGAAGGATATAATAAGCACAACCGACACAATAATGTCATGGAAAATTTCACATACAGGAGAAAAACGATAGTAGCTTTCAAAAGGATAATCATAACCAATTTATCTGTGAAAGATAAGGTAACATGTCATTGTTCATTGAGTGTTAAATAGAAGCATGAATGATAGCGAAAATACTCAGACTGTTGGTGACGGCATATAGCGAAAGTGATGCGAGGTGCGTTTTGTTGCTATTTCAATACTTTTCTCACAATCCTTGAGCCGTGAAATGTAAGTAGCACCATGATGCAGTAAAACTTGAAGGCAAAGTAAGTCTCTGATACATGTCCCAAACATACACCTGCACCGCCAGCATTAGCTGAAGCCTGACCGGGTTCGAGCGCAGGAACAACCTAATTAATCCCTTTGCTGCTGCTAAAAGGCCAACTTGTCATGTTAATCCAAGTTACAGGCAACTACCTAAAATCACATGACCAAACAGGTTGTGTGCTAGAAGTCCTGGAGCGGTGACTGTAGCATCGCTTGATCTCTAATTTAGAACCATTGCTACCTGTGCCCCTAGTCAGGTCATTATAGTTAATTTCTAAAAAATTAGATAGTGGTACAGCCAAGATCTCTCTAACTGTACAGCAGATCTCAACATGCATAGGCACATTTGCAAGGAGAAAATTACAGGCGACATGAAAAAGTTCCCTACATTTTTTATTTATAGCTAATACCTAACACCCTGTGTGTAACCTGACGTAAACCAATCCAAAACACAAATATGTAAACCTTGGAGCAAGTTGAGATATGGAAATGGACAATTATCGTGGTGCGTTTTTTGTTTGAAAAGAGGTTTTAAAAAGAACAGAAAAGGCAGGCTATATGACGCAGTGATGGTACCCTCAATGTCCATGGCATGAACTATATTTAAATCTAGTGAAGCAACGTTCAGAGAAGAGAGTTAATCAGTCAATTAGCATCTAGAGTATTGAAAACATGAAGAAACAGGACGCCATTATTATAGAGAAGACATACCAAAGAACAAACCTACCATCAGAACTATGTAGAACCAGCTGTGATTTCTCAATCCTCAGTTATCTGAACCTTCTTCACCTGACATTGGGAACAAAGGACAATAGTTATTTGATTCAAGATTTCAATAAAAGAAAACTTTATGGACATGGGATTGGTTCGTGAAGCTGCCTATGGTGGTGTCCCATGAGGCTAAAAAATTTTTTAGTTGATTTTCCATCGCTAATATAAATTTGAAGGAATAATAAAAATGATTTAAAACATCTCAAAAAGCATCCGGGAAAAAAATTATACTACAAAGACTGATGTGGTAACATGAGAAGCATGCATACAGGCGCAATGGGCATCTGCCACCCCAAAAAAATGCGACGGCGACAGGTTCTTGGGAAGCAGCAATGAGATGAAGAGGAGGAGAGACTGATTACCCGTGACGTTGAGGTGCCGGGTCTGCCGCCGCCGCCTCACAAGCACCTAGGGTTAGGGTTTCGTCGAGCAAAGTCGTAGAGTCCTCAGCGGGAGAAGATGTTTAGGAGCCCGCACGGAGAACGAGGGGGAGGAGGGGGCCGACGAACCCCACCCGTGGTGCGCCGCCGCGCCGCGCGCAGGCCGTAGGGAGTATATTATTATAAAAAAAATATAATTAATGAAGAATTCAATGATACTTAGTTGATATTCTAAATATTATTACTTTATCATAGAAATTTGATGATTCTTGGAATGACTTGAAATTTGGAATGGAGGAAGTATAGATGTAGGAGTAGATCTCTTTTCTGGTTCGCTCATCTCGATTCTCAAAAAGACAAAACCTAAGTTTAGCCGAATCTAAATATATGAATATATTTATCCTTAGATTAGATTGATCGACATGGATGAATATAGTCTTTTGCAGTAAATTTATTTGGAAGGTACTATTTTTATACTTAATTAATCTAAAAAACATTTGATTGAAAAACATTTGATTGTTTTGAACATCTAAAAACGTTTGATTCATCGAAAGGAGAGCGAGATGAACATTTTTTTTTTTTTTGGGGAATGAAGGAACTAACTATATATATAGTTGTTTTAGAGAGCTTTTTGTGCTTGGTCTAATGAAGCGTAGGGAAGCCACATCCCATAGCAAGATCTAGTGATGCTTTGTACTCCCTCCAGCTTAAATTATAAGTCATTCTAAGAATATTGAATAATTAAAATATTTCAAATATCAAAATATTTCAAGTTTTACTAATTTTTATATAATAAATAATAAAATTTATGGTGTCAACTAAGGCCCCTGTTTGGATTGGGATGGTTAAAATTAGTCAACTCTATTTTAGTCAATTTTAGTCACTTATACCACAAACACGGGGTGGCTAAAAAGTTAGGGAGTGACTAAAATGTAAAAGTCAGGTACCCCATCTCTTACTGAGTAATTTTAGTCAGGGTGACTAATTTTAGTCACACCCAATCAAAACACCCTCTAAGTATCATTAGATTTCTCATTAATTATAGAGTTTTTGTAGTATACTTATTTGGTGTCATAAATATTTATAGTTTTCTCTATAATTTTGGTCAAACTTGAAATGTTTTTGATCAGGGTACAAGAATATAAGTGCCTCATAATATTTTAGGTTTTCCTGGGAACATATTTCTGGTTTTTAGGTGTGTCTCCTGTGCGGTTTTAAGGTCATCAACGAACCCTTCGTAATAAAATAGAAAGGGCCTATTTCTATGAACTGGGCCGGCCTTTTTAAGCCTCGAATACCCCAAGCCTTTTCCACTTCGCCCCAGGCCAGGCCTACTGTTGGATGCTGCTCAGTGGTGACACAGTTCAGCTGAGTAGTTTTTACTTTGTAACCAGTGCCAAAACTTGCAATTTCGTTTAGTTGGGTGCGCATGAGAGGCTGAAAAGCCTGAAATGAAGACTATTGCTTTTATCATTAAATAATAAACAAAATGGTCCGGCACTAAAAACATATTTAGATAGTCTTTTAATAGTTAAGTAGTCTGTGCTTAGAAGGAGAGTTTGCTAAGAAATCTGAATATACACAAACCTTTTGTAATAAAGTGTGGTTGATCTTTCTAGTCCAGCAGTTACTTTTTGTGGGTTTTTTAAAGAAAAATTTGGTATGTAAAATTTGCATAATTCGATTAGTAAATGAAACAACTATTTTGACACATCGTTTATGTTGTCGATCGTCATATATAAATAAAAATATAGTGTTGAAAAATGCATATTAGTCTTCGATGCAGTCTTTAACACTACTACCTCTGGTAAAAAGAAAAAAGTTCTTACATATTTAGTTTTGCATAGTCTTCACTCGATGCATATCTTTTGACTGTTAATATATCCTAGAACATGTGTTTAAAATCCTCCAAATCGATAAGACTTTGCAAGTGTTTTTCAGTATAAATCTATACAAGTACATGGACTGAATAATTCGAAAGTTGTTCTATACACAGGGACATATATATGGGTCGTAGATACTAGTAAAGAGTACTAGTGCCATCAATTGACCTGGTTCGTCTCGTGTTGGCTAAACCCGACCAGATGATTGCCACACTAGCTAATCTAATGCAAGATCGATCTCCGGCCAGCACTCTTATGTCTCACATTTTCTCATTGCCGGGGCAAAAGCAGGTCTCCATCAACATCATGGCCATTGCTGCCACTGCGATCTCACTTGATCATTATCGTGCCCGCCCTCCGGGACGATCCATCGATGATCGATCGGCCTTGATGAAGAGGCCGGCGGCGATCATGACGCCACCCCCCGTAGGCGTGCCGCGTGCGCGGGTGCCGTATCATACACTTCACCGTATGGTTGGTTAATTAACCCCAGTAATTAATCGAGAGTACGTGCTTTAATTAGCGGTGTGGTCAATCACTAAGGGCGTCTCCAATGGTTACCAAATCGCTAGCTAGAAATAATTCTATTAATTTATCAATGTCACTTTACAAATCGCTAGCTAGATGAGGCATCTAAATAAGAAAAAATAAACACTATGGTTGAGAGTTATGTGAGAGAGATGTTTCTAGGAGAGCGGGCTAGATTAGATATTTATTAGTCGCTATCTATTTGAGAGTCGCTAGCTATTTGGTCTCTCTCCTCGATAGCCAATCAACATGTTACTTTTATATTATTTTTATACATCATCTAGCTAGTTATTTATAAAAAGTGTCATTGATAGTCAATAAATTCCTCTAGCTAGCTATTTGGTCATCATTGGAGACGCCCTAATGTCTCACCACGTCCACTGCCAAGAGGGACAATCAGCTTTCTTCAAGATATATATGGCCAATGATCGACTTCTCTTCTATTTGCGACTTGGAAGAACTGTATGGCTATTGTAATTAAGTAGAGGCCTTGTTTTTAGCAGCTTGCACGTATGGAAGCTTTTTATGTTTCTCGAAGCGAAAACGGCTCAGCGTATTAGAGAAAACTGGAGAACTGAGCATAGCTCGGTTGGTGAGCACTCCCGGTTGGGGAGGCCACCGGTCATGGGTTCGAGTCCTCTCGGACACATGATTTCCCAAAAAAAATCTCCTCGCCCGGTCCCCATGTGCCAAAGCATGGTGTGAAGCCTGACCCATCTCACGGGTATGTGGGCTCCCATGTCAGGGCGGGGGCTGGGGTTCGGGGGTTTTCCAGGATCTGGTGAGAAGATCTTCTTCTTAATGAAATACGGGTGGGACGTCGTTCCCCAGGTCTTGGTATTAGAGAAAACTGACTTTATAGAAGCAAACGTTCAGCCAAACATAGTGCACGCACCAACCATTGTACACGATTCTAGGAATGTAATGAAAAGAACTTATGTCGGGGCTCGATCTTGTCGTTTTAAGGGGCTGTTTGGATGTTGCCTGCGAGGCGGCTTCAACACGGGCAGAGTCTTAGGGGTCCGATTTCCATGGGTGGGATGGCTTGACTGGCAGGCAGACCTAGCCAAGTGTGGCACCCAAACAGACCCTCAGTGACGCATGTGAATTTTGTTTCCCTATCTGGAGGCATTCTTGTGGTGGAACACCTTTCACCTCTATACTTGGTTATTGTCATATCCCAAATAGATACATCAATAAATCAGTCTTATTCAAAGATGACATTGCTAACCAGGCGGTCACACACGATCCTGTTTCTTCTCATTATCGTCTTTGATTTGATTCTTCCTAGTGCCCAGGCTTCGGATTGCCAAGTAGTTGCAATCCTCTCAAAGAAACAAAAAGTACTTCTATTTGTTTGCTGAATCAGTTTCAGCTTAAATGACTTGTTGGAACTACGTCCTCATCATCCCAACACATGTTCTTATGCGCTTTAGATAGTTTTTTTTTTTTTCGATTGGAGGAAATGATGCTTACTAGGACCCTAAGCCTAAATATCTCTCTTAAGTTCAGGATCACATAATATTAAGTTTAAGATTAACACATGCTCGGTAAATATCTTGCCGGTTGCTTTTGAAAGAAAAACATATATTGAAAATTAGATAAATCTAAGGTCTAAAAAAACAATCGGTCAAGATCTTAGAACTTCAGTCTTCATGAGTGCAGCATTTTTTTTTTTCTTTGAAAGAACAGGGATACATGCCCCTACTGAACGAAAAAGAGCAACATATATTGTAATACAATAGTCTCATAGCCAAATTTAGGTATTTTTAATTGCCTAGCACATGTAGGAGTACCCTCTGTATCTATGAGTAGACTGTTGGAACAAGAGAAAGATTTTAAAATCGACCTGCCTAGCATAGCATGATGTCACTAAGCCTAGTACACTGCCACACTTGGTCCGCGTGAACTAGACCATGACTACTTTGCTCCGGCCCTATTCTTTTGCTCGTCCACAGGACAGTCACACGTTTGACCTAATCTATTCGGTTTGATAGAGAAACCACTCCATTTTCTCGCTAAAAAATGGATTAATGCAAACCCTATCAGTGTAAACAACAGGCATTTCTTTTTTTTTTTGAGAGGAAACAACAGGCATTTCGAACCATCTGTAAACTGAAAGGAAAGCATTTTAGAAAACAAAAAAAGTGAAATGCACCCAGTGTACATGAACTTGTCTTCCTTGTGTCAAATAGGTCCATGGACTTAGAAACCAGCCATCTAGCGCCGAACTTGCAAACCCGTTTTTGAGGTCCAACCGGTTTTGCATGGCGGTTTGCATGGTCTTTATAGCGATCTTTGACGTCGGCGATGCGTCAAACTTCTTTTTAATTTGTGAAATTAATATCTTTTTTATTCGGAGCTCCAAATATGGCAAAATAATATATCAATTTTGATCGTCTCGGCGAGCTCTTTGCAATGGTGTACTCTGTTTTATTATTTGAGATAGCTTTATTTCGTGTAAAATTAAATATTTTTATAAAATGAGTGATATTTTATTCTCACTTGCAATCGATATATATGTGGTCGTGATTTAGTTCGGATATATACATATTTGTCGGGTTTTGACCGTAAATATACATAGGGTATATATTATCGCGAAATTTACTACTCGTTTATAAAAATTTTACCCTAAATATGTATATAAGCTAGGCGTCGCGCAATATATACATATTTAGGACAAAAACATACTACCTAAATATGTATATATACTGCGCAGATGATTGATCACGCTTGTAGCATGCAGTGCAGTGCAGCTAGCATATTAAAATTACAAAAGCATATCACATAGTTCAGTTTATAATGTATATATTGCTTTCGGACGCATGATTCTTTGCATGCACGTGTGATCGATCGTCTGCGTAATATATACATATTTAGGTTATTCTTGTGGCGCCTAGCTTATATACACCATTGCAAAAGAGCTTATATATTTAATTTTACATGAAATAAAACTATCTCAAATAACAAAGCGAAGTACACCATTGCAAAGGGGCTCGTCGAGACGATCAAAAAATTGATATATTATTTGCTATATTTGGAGCTCGAATAAAAGATATTAATTTCACAAATTAAAAGAAGTGCCGGCGTCATCGCTGACGTCGGCATCATCTGACAACCATGCAAACCGCCGTGCAAAACCGGACTGGGCGCGGGGTGAACGGTTTTGCAAGTTCGAGGGGCTAGATGGCATTTTGGTTTGTAAGTCCATGGACCTATTTGACCGCGGGAAGGCAAGTTTATGTACCTGTGGTGCATTTCACTCAAAAAAATAGATATCAATTGAGAAGAAGGTCAGGGAAAGCTTGCATCACTCTCTGTCTCCACCCTACAGTCCTCCGCAAAAACAAAGGAACAGGCCAACACCCAACAACACCAGCTAATGCTTCTAATATTAAAAACAGGCAATTTGGACTGAAGTATTGTATTAAGTATATATACCTGCTTAGATTACCGCAAAGCAAGCATGTAAACAACTAATCACACCGACACATAATACAAGTCCCAGATTCTCTCATTGGGATGCAGAAGTAGGTGCCTGTATCTGCATGAGCTTAGAGCAAAATCATTTTTTTGGTGACATGGAGGGTGATCAAACTTTTTAAGCTGTGTAGTATGTATGATTTGATTGATGCTGAAGTCATTCCATCACCATGTACCAGTAGTTTTTTTTGTTGTACTAAAGAAAGAGGCAAACAGAGAAAGATCTTGTGGAGATGGAGACACCTAAGCAAGCAAGCAAGCAAGCAGCAGGATGCCTTACAGTGCATGCTTTGACCATATCCCTCAAATCCAGCTAGCGTCCTGCATTTTCAGACTGTAGAGGACAAGAAGGTGAAAAGATTACAAGATTCCTTATGTTTTTGCTCACCTTCTCCCTCTCTTTTTTTTCTTTTTCCTTGGGTGTCTAGAGAGAGAGGGATGGCTGTATGTAAG
This sequence comes from Hyparrhenia diplandra, assembly GCA_015847255.1. Classification (NCBI taxonomy): domain Eukaryota; kingdom Viridiplantae; phylum Streptophyta; class Magnoliopsida; order Poales; family Poaceae; genus Hyparrhenia; species Hyparrhenia diplandra. Next base: position 22,177 of record JADLZK010005995.1, read on the forward strand.
CTGGCAGAGATGAGAAAAAGACCAACTGTACAAATAGATGGCAGCATGTCAGTTAAAAAGAGAGATATGGCTCATTCAAAGCTTGGTGTGGAAGAGAAGCACCCCCTACCCTTATAAACAAAGCCATCATAATTTACTCTTTGTAAAGTAGTAGGAGTAGTACTAGCAACAGTGCTGCTGTGCTGCACCTACAAATTCAAGCATACTCCGTACTTATAAATAAAGCTTAAAATAAACTCCATAAACCATTGAATGATCTGACTCACATTTGTGGATTTTTCTTCTCAAATTTGGCTGTTTACACTTTCTACCTGGTGAGAAATCATCAGTTTCTTTCAATTCAAACTTGCTGCTATGTATCCATTGGATAAAGAATAAAATAACAAGCTATAAACAATATACAAATGTTAAATAGTACCAGTGCACAGGAAAATTGGGGCCCACGGGACATTGAGGGCTGGGCAGGTGAGAATTATACACTATTTTTTTACTCCCTACTTTATTTTCTCCTTACTACAGCTAATCTTTGTGTACTAAAGTAAAGCAAGCAGTAAACTACTCCTAATAGTACACTAGTCTGCTGTTAACTTTGATTAGGTGTTGTTAGCTTACGCTAAGGTTTTGGAAATATTAGAGAGAGAGAGAGAAGGGAGAGAAAGGGGGGCAGTTGCAGTGGTTAACAACCCTCTGCCAGAGCGTAAGAAGGAATCATTTCACCTCAGTGGCAGGTAACAAACACCACTTAGCAGCCAGGCTCTTTGCTTCCGTCTCCTGCCCTTTGCTTCCGCCTCCTGCCCTTAAAATCTTTGCTTTCACCACCCCCTCCCGTCGCGGTCAAATTTGCGATCCATACTTGGGGAGGAGGGCCAAGAAACACCGAGCTCTCTCTCCGATGCCCACCAACATCAGGTAATTGTGCAAAAAGGAAAGGAAAAAAATAAAGATCAGATCATCTAGCGGCTATTGAGTTCTTGGATTACTTCAAGCTGTTCGTCTCCGCTTGCAGGTGAAATTGGTGGCCGGCCTCTTCGAAGTTGATTCCGCGGTGGGGTAATTTTCAGGTAGTTATTGTCTTGAACATCTTGGCACCTGTTCCTTTTCAAGATCTTTAGACCACCTCATTTACACGATGGAGTAGTCAAAGGTCGTTGCTTTCGCCCCCTGCTCTCGGAAAGCTTTCAGCACTGCCTTACTTATTTCTTGCAGATCCTACTCCTGCCATCTACGCATTCAAATAGCCTCACGCTCTCACCAGTTCACCTTGCCTTCTTGCCCCTTCCTTCTCTGAGCTTTGGCGATTTCACATTTGGTCTTCTTTCCAAGATTATGAAGAAATTATAAAGTGATCGATAGCCCTGTTTGGAGGCAGCTGCAAGTTTTCCGTGCGCTCCTGAATATGCTAGTCCTGTAATTTTACTCATCCAAGTAGCTAGGTCCCTTAGTTTAAATTCCCGGCAGCATTACTAGGAGCTCTTTTTAGTTTCTTAGGGCCAGCTGCCTAGCCATATCCTAAAGCAGACCAGACTTCTTGGCTAGTTCGAAACTTGTTTGCGTGTTCTTCATCTGGTGAAACATGACCCTTTTCTTTCAAGCTCCATGGTACTGGTGTGGTACGTGCCTGGTTCTTGAAGATTTGGTAGCTTTTCCTGTTCCCAATTAGCTTTGGTGTTTTTAGTCTTTTAGGAAGAGCCGGCTCTCCTCCCATCTCATTCACTTTTGCTCCAAAAGACTCAGTTAGCGAGTGTTGTTTGCTTAATGATGGGGTTATTTCTCCTGTCTCTCCTCTTCCTTTATGCCCTGGGTTTAAAGTTTCACTTTCTGGACTGTGTGCTTCTTTTAGACTGTTGCAGATTTGGTTTGTTCCCAAAGGCTATGGATGAAGCATGTCTTCTCCAGCTGTATTGCAGTTCCAGCAGGCCTTTGCCTGGACGGTGGATGGTTCTTTTGCCCGTCTTTTTATCTGTAGTTTGGGATAGAATGGTTATTCTTGAAGGGACTAGTTGCTTTTCAGCTTTGTTAGGGTTACCAGTTGAGGTGGCACTGTTTTCCTCAATCTCAAACAAACAAACCAGTTGATCAATATTTACTCTTTTTGTACCAGGCGCTATTTGAATTTATGTGTCCTTTGGGGGCAATGTAGTGGTCGTTTCATTCCTAGTGTTTACCTTCTATTTATCTTGAATAGGTGATTGAGGAACGTTGGTGTTTCTGGACAATTGGAGATGTACTCAGGCCAGCAATCTGATCAAGGTCCTAGTGCAAATAGTGGCAGAGAATTCTCCGAGGCAAATTGGAATTCTTTCACAATGCATCAAAAGATGGCTTATAGTGGACAGTATGGGTTTTGGATCTTACGGCATGGGCTTAGAAGATAGACCAGGGTTGTATCAATCTTCAACTGGTTAGTTTTTTTTTTTTTTCATGTTGCCAGGTAGATCTTTCTGAAGTCCACAATTCTGCAGTTAATAGAAACAATACTTTTTTTTCCCGCAGGTACATTGAGTCAGGATATCCAAATGAGTGATGAGCATAGTGGAGGTGTGAAGAAGAGGAAAGGAATGGAGGACCGTGTCATGTCGTTGCATGTAAGATTTCTCATTGAGCTCTCATCATCTAATCCTGATGTGTGAAATTATATGTTGATGGTTTCTTGTGGTAATGACCGACTGTCCTGTAATGGTTGGCTATAGAATGCGGGTGATCAACAAACAGAAGGTTCATCTCAGCCAGAAAGGAATTCAATGGAAGAGGGGAACCGAAAGATTTCGCCCAAAATGCAAAGCAAGGAAGATTCTTCTGATGGTGATGGTACTAAAGAGGATTATGTTCATATCCGGGCAAAGCGAGGCCAAGCCACTAACAGCCACAGCCTTGCAGAAAGAGTAAATTTCACTCTTATAGCAAGTAACTACCCGTTCAGTTTGCTTTATTATCTCTACTTACATTTGAAGTAATAAAACTCTGCAGCTGAGGAGAAAGAAGATAAGTGAGAGAATGAAGCTTCTTCAAGATCTTGTTCCTGGATGCAATAAGGTAACATAACCTTTGTTTGGTGCGAGCAACTTCTCAAAGACTCCTGTAGTCCACACATTACAAATTTCTTTTGAACAGATCACTGGCAAGGCAGTCATGCTCGATGAGATTATCAACTATGTGCAGTCACTGCAACGACAAGTCGAGGTAGTATCAGTGCATCTGTAGTTGAATTGTTTTGGAATATGGCATCTTGTTAGTATATAATCCACAGTATTCTAATACAATTTCGAACTTGCAGTTCTTGTCCATGAAACTTGCAACTGTTAACCCCGAGCTTGGCTTTGACATCGAGCAGCTCATATCCAAACAAGTAACTCCACCCACTCAATCGTTACATTCTCCCTCTAGGTGTTATTCTAGATATGCATTGATCAATGTAAATTGTTGTTTGCAGATGATGCTTTCACAAGACAGACATCTTGCTTTCTATGGAGTCGATCCAGGATCAAAGCAGCCTTACTGCTCCATTCAACCAAGGAATCATGCAGCCAGAAATGATGTGCAACATTTCCAATCCTGTCGATGGTTTGCACGGAACTATTCACGATGTGTCAACAATGAACCAGGTAACTCCAGTTTATTTCATGACATGCAGGCTCACATATATATTACCTGATTGAAGAGGTGATGGGCTTCTGTGTACTTTGAACCCAGATACCTTCTATGTGGGAAGGACTTCAGAGTATGCCTCACATGAACTTTAACCCTGGTGTGGCAGCCGATAGCGGCACCAACAACTCTGGTATCTATATGATCCTCTCTAGTCTCTTCTCTGAACAATACAAATTTCCATAGTAATCCATCCATCTTACAGAAATGTTCCTTCTGTGCTTTACAGGCTCCATGAAGATCGAACAGTGAGCTGTTGTATAGCTCTCAATCTGTTCTGTGATCACAGAATCATCGTAAAGCGCATCGTGGGATGAAGTTTTTTGTATAGCTGGAGGCCTAACCATTCATGCCGGTTTCCTTCTGTTGCTCCCATACTGTACGGCACATTGTTTATGGTATGGCATATGAGGATCATGTACAGCTGGAGCTGAAAAACTGATCCCATTGTAAATTTCTGTGTGCGTTGGCCTGTGGAAATTGGGATGGAAACCTAGTATCATCTCTGAAATCCGAGGACAGAAGCTTGTTGGGACTTGGGGACCAGGTGCTGAATGCTGATGGGCCTAAACGTACTAAATGAGTACTAATTGAATGGAATCGTAGTCGTAGGTAAAAAAAATGCAGAGTTGGAAGCCAGTGGCTGTCAGAAATTCCATGGAACATGCAATGAAATGCAGCAGGTTTCATCTTGCATTGGAAGGAAACTCATTATTGTTAATACTTTTTTCCCCAAATGTTTGGTCACAATTTTTGTAGAAATAGTATGATTTATATTTAGAAAAGAAGAAATATATGCAGAACTAGTGGTTTCGTCCCCCCAAGTTGATAAACGGGCAGAATTTATGTTTAGAAAAGAAGGCAGTGAGTTACTCCTCAGCGAGTGGTTTGTATTAGCTTGCATGTATTAGATTTTATATATATATTATGCAGCACAAGCCAACATATAACGGTTATTGTCTGATGTTTAAATCTTGTTTGGTAAAATTACATTTGGCTACTTAGATTGTGTGTTACATGTAGTCATCTCGTGTTCTAAAGGAAAGTTTCTGTTTCAATTAGTGCAAGAGGTGGAATGCATGCACAGCTTCACCTGAGACAGGCCCACAGAGAAACAGAGAAGACCAGCAGTAGAAACATGTGGGAACCTATAGACTTCAATTTCCACCCCATGAATTTAAGATAGGCTTATATTTGAATTTTGTAAAGTTGTGAAATATCAAACTTATCCAAACAACCCCATGAATTTATATATGATGAAGTTTCCTTTGGCAAATAGTAATAATTTTCATGATCGTTGAACAATCTCGAGGCCTTTGCATAATTAATATGCTGCAGGGATGAATCTACTCAAATATGATCGCGCAGTCAATTTTACCTTTTGAACTGTAACTGTTACAGAATCACTTGTTTACATTAAAATGAAATACATGCTTATAAGTTTATAACTCATTGGGACTGAGCAAAGTCCAGAGTACAGCAGGACGAGCTTAACCACCTCATTTCTAGCAAAGTTCCAATACAGTATAGAGAGACCAATCGTGAACATTCAGTCAAAGAGGCCTGGGTTCAACCAATCCCTGCAAAACATATATATATTTATTTTTAATATAGGAAAGTGAGTAAAACTTCACGCATACAAAAAGAAAGTGCGTGAAAGTCAGGTATGTTATGGGTTCACTTGTTTAGGTGTTAATGTCCTGTTCTTTTTGTCTTTTACATGTGACAACACAACTGAAGTATGATACTATAATGCTCGTTGCTCGTCTCATTTTCACACTAATTTTCTAAAATCTTCTTATGGTAACCTCACTCTTTGATGCCAATATGTACACATATGGAAAGATTGGGCTCATGTATTCAAACTAAAAGTGCAAATGATGGTTAAAACTAGATCGACATGCAATTTGTAGTCTCATGCCCATGATATGATTTCTCAGCCTATGCTGCTCGACCACAAATGCTGCTAAAGGATATGTGGACAATACATCCAATCCTGTGGCTAGAAATGACTATAAACTGCTTGGCCAAAGCCCAAAAGTGCTGTCCATCAAATGGTTGAAATCCTTCACTCATAACAGGAATGGAATTTATTCAGTTTTGATGTAATACAACCCCCACACACACACACACACACACACCCACCCACCCCCCAAGGATCCTCCTATAGCTCTTTTTTCATTTTCGGGGCATAATCTCCAAGTGCTGTTAAGGAAAACATTTTACTTACTTGCTAATATCATCAAGGTGGTCATCAAAATCAACAATTTTGTCCCATTTCTTTGTTGTAACATGATCAGCTAGGACAACATTGGTAGAAGGTTCTTTTAGAACCAGTTGACTGCTTCCATCTGATACAGCCTGACGCCAACTTTTTGATGAATCCCTGGTGTATAACTGCATATGCCATTAACTATGGGTCATGAACCATGCAAGACCAAAACAAACTAACTATATTATTTCTACAAGAACATTCAATCAATGTGAACCAGCTCTGTAAGTAACTAAAGTATTGACCTCTCTAGCAATTTTCAAAAGTAATTTAGGGCCTGGTCATGCAGCTGATCGTGTAAGAATACTCGACGATATGAAGCCAAGGATATTCTATCACGTTAAGTCTTGAACGACATTTTTTAGTACTGGTTAACTATGAAACACTAACAAATTTCAGACCAGAATGCATTATCAAGGTAGAGTACAAACATTTCTACAGAACATTCATCATTCATAGTGTCATTGACAAAATATGCAGAACTTAAAAAAAAAAAAAAGGAAAAAAATGGTCTTCTATTTTCACATGGCAACCCTACAAACTAGAATTGATAACTACACTAAGTTTATTCTCATAGCATAATAGCCAAAACATAGGTATGTAAGATCTCATCGCATAATAGCCAAAACATATTCGCTTTAACTGGTGACTCTGCACTAGACAAGATATCATTTTTCATGTTACTAAAGGGAATATATTGCATCTTGGAAATTAACTGTGTAAGTTCTGTGGATGAACCATTATTTGCCCTCAAATTGTTCTTGTTAATATAAGACAGATTCTAGGCTCAATAACAGATTACTTAGAGACCTAGAGTGACAATCTATTATATTACACTCCAATATCCCAAGCAATAAAAAAAACTGTCTGCATGTACAGTCTATAATTTTACATGGCTCACCAAAATGCTTGTTGAGGCTGACTAGATGGCATGTAAACACTACAAGGCAGTCAGCCATTTATGCCTAAACGGCCATTGGTTGGATTAAATGGCTGTTTAGCCCAACTAATGAGCCATGTAGTCCACTTTTCGTCTAAACAACGGCGACCAACTTTTACTTTTTTAAAGTTTAGTGTATTTTATTTACAGCCATCTGATCAATGTTATGGTTTAAGTATAAACGTTCTATAAACACAATAGTCCTTTGCTTTAGTATAAACAAGAACATTTATACCTCTTATTTCAAAATGATGATCTTTTCAAACTGGCATGAATCAAGCTTACTACATACAAGCAAGTCTCCATGGAAGGTTTCTAAACTTTTTGGACCCTCCTGAGTCTGAACCACAACCTTGATGCGATACCAGTTCAAAGGAAATATGTTCAGCTATCGCATAATGAACCTGATGGTAACCATAAAATTAGGGTGTGTCTACATTGCAACCTGATACTCTTGCAATTCTTGTGCATCATAAACAAAGGACCAGTAAGGCAGTAAAAACCCTGCTAACTAGACTAAAAAATTGCTAATCTCTTGTATCAATACAATGTCATGTGGTTTTACTACAACAATTCTGCAACCAACTCTAATACAGAAGTTAAAAAAAAACTGATATCAAAATGATTATGATCTTCCCAGCTTTGCTTAAATCAACTCTACTCATATCCTTTCTTTTATCGTAATTGCACTTAGGTGGGCCAAGAAGGTCAGGCTATAATCTATATCAGAGCAAATTCCCTCTTTTTTTTTATTCAAGATATTTAATGCAATGAAAAATTAAAGCACGATTCCCCATAGGGATATGTACATAAGGGGGATCTGTAGATAATAATGCTGTTCGGACCTGGAGTTTCCTTATATACAGATTAGGGAAACATTTATTCTTATTCTATTTTTTTATGCCATTCAAAATAATGGGGAAGTCTCTATTTTTTGGAAGGCTTGCCAAGTTTTAACAACAGCCGAGAAGTTCTTTTTTTCGAACTTTAACAGCTGTGAAGTTGGTTTCATTGGAAAATGGAACAGGCCGGTGGCCATTCCGTCTAAAATAAAATAACAAATTATAGTTTGGCTACCCCTGGCAAACTCACTATAAATTCTAACATCTCGATAAACATAGAACACTATTAACATCGTGGTACTGTGTCAATCTTAGCACAATCTCCAGGTGCAAATTAAAAAGTCTTGAAGGTATATTTCATCTCGATAAACATAGAAAAAAACTGGAGTCAATCTTAACCACCGGGTCGTCTTGAAGAGACTTCCCCTTGACGGCCTCCTCCAGACTTCCCTTGACGGCCTTCTTGTTATCGACCTAATATATCAATAAAAGGAAGATGAGATCTGCATCCCCTCCTAAGCGAGACTCCTAAGCCGAGCAGATCGGAGATCAAAAGAACGAAAGAAACGTAGGTCACCAGCAGCACGGCGGAGCGAGGGAAGTATCGGAAGATATGATCCCCGACGCGCTTGGCAACTGGCGGGAGGTCGGTGTCGTCGCAGCGCGGGTTGGCGTGGTAGTATCCGACGACGGCGAGGCCTTCGCCCTGGGTTGCGAAGTGGTCCTCGACGAGGGTGAGCGCGAGCTCGAGCGTCGGGAGCAGCGGCAGGTGGTGCGGGTGGTGAGACAGCGGCACGGCGTCGATGACCGAGACGACGGCCGGTGAGGACGAAGGCTCGACGAGGCGGCCGACGAGGAGGCCGTTGACGGCGGTCGCCGGGTGCTTCAGTGCGTGCAGCGCCAGCTTGAGGTACGCTGCCTGCGCCAGCTCGTACCGGCACTCCGCGCCCATCTCCGCCGCCGCTGATTCCGATCGGAGGATGATCTTTGGTGGGCCGGGGCCCGGCGCGAGCTCCGAGCGGCCGGGGAGGCGGGGCAGGGTCGTCGTACGCTGGGGCGAGGCAGGGGAGCCGCCGGCGGCCGGCGCGGCGTGTCGAATCGGCGGGGCCGGATGGGATCGGGGATGGCGAGTGGCGACTGGCGAGGGCGAGCGTCTGGTCGCGCACTGGCGCGTCGCAGGAACAGCAGGGTAGCTGGAGGCCTGGAGCAGCCGAGCCTGGGCTAAGGACGCTGGGCGTCTGTTGGGCCGTTGCAAACGGCCGCAGCCCAGTCTCAGTCCTCCAGTGTTTTTTTTTTTTTTTTTTTGGTGTGTGTTTGTCAGAGTTTCAAGGTTGATAAATGGGCATGTCTAGGTGATGGTTATTTATAGGAAAAAGTCCAAATTACTGTGTTTTCGCTCAAGTCCAAATAACCCCCTAATGTATTGTTTAGTTTATTTTACTCCGGTGGTTTTGCAAACTGGTGCACTTAACACCTTCTGGCATATATCCAATCCGGTTTTGATGACGTGGAGGTGGTTTTGCAATTACTCATGCCACATAAGCTGCTGATATGGCCAGAAAATTCTAGGTGCACACAACCCTCTATGGATTATATCAGTTATTTAGTACCGTCACTTTCATCTAAATGGATGATCATTTCTATCAGCTATGTCGGGTTAAATAGCCCGAGAAACTTCGTAAAGTTCAAATCAACTCGTGAGAAAACTATATATATTTATCTCGGATTAAGACTATTTCTTAGGAGATACCACTTGTATATTTTTGTAGGTAACACTGTATATTTATCTCGAATTAAATAGTCCAGGTAACACTATACATTTTTTAGTCTAGCTAGCTTATTAATGGAGTATGTACGTACGTATGATCCATGTACCCGGCTAGTACCTAGCTACTCCATCCAGACCAATTTGTAAGACGTATAATATCTCAACGGACAAAGGGAGAACTAAAACTCCTGCATGCACGAACGTAATCGTTACAGCATGGATCGATCGCCGCAGTCAGCAAGGGATCAGTCATAGAGGGTTATGTGCATCTAGAATTTTTTAGCCATGTCAACGAACTTATTATGTGGCATGACTAATTGCAAAACCACCTCCACATCACCAAAATCGGATTGGATTAGTGCCAAAAGGTGTTTTTTTTTTTGAGAACGACACAAGCATAACGCAGACACTCATAACACGCGACGCACACTCACCCCTATGAACACACGCGCACGCGAAAACCCTACCCCTATGAGCACCTCCGAAGGACCAGGCACCGGGCAGATCTGGAGGGGTCACCATAGGCGCCGTCGTCGACGGAACGCCGCTACCACTTAATGCATAACGAGTAAAATCCTTGAAAAATCCCGGGGAAAGGTGCGCGAAAGCACCGGGATTTGAACCCCCCGTGGGTAGTGTCCCCACCGGGACCGCCCTACCATTAGACTACAAGCCAAGCGTGCCAAAAGATGTTAAGTGCACCGGTTTTCAAAACCACCGAGTAAACTAAACTAAACAATACATTAGGGGTTATCTCGACTTGAGTGAGAACACAAGGCGATAATTTAGACTTTTTCCTTATTTATATTAGCTTTAGCTTGTACTCCATAAAATTTAGATATTATGCATTATTAGCTTAGCAAAATATGTAGTGTAAACCACAGGCTACGTGAAATTTATTTTCATATCTCACAAACGAAGTCAAGTTTGGACAAGATATTTTATATACTAGTTTTCATTTAAGTTGTGGTTTGCACTACATATTTTCCATATTAGCTTTAGCTTGTATTACATCTTATGAAGCATTACTGCACTACACAAGCCAATGTAAAGATTGGTGTTTTAATAGACAAACTGTATTTGGTTGCTCACATTGTGTGTTACATAGCAGAGGGAAGCGATGAACACACTTAGAAATTTAAGAGTTGCCGTCAGGCAATGAAAAATATACCCCCGATACAACAGTTTGTCATGAGGCTTAAAACAAGAAACCTACAAAATTGACCGAGCTTGATAGCAAACTCCTTGCAAAATCAACTTTCCGCCTTCTTACTCTTCTTTCTTCTATCTGGTCCTCCCTCTCTCTCTTTCCTCCGTTTCCTTCGTTTGCCCTGCCAGCAAACAAGAAAAATCAGAACATAAAAGGATTGTGTCAGAGCATCATTCGACAGATATATTAGAATAAAAGAGCAAAAGACCCCGATCCAGATGCATTATCAAAGATTATTTTAGCTCTATATATATTTTAATCCGAAATTTTGAAGCCATTGAATGGGCAAACGCACCTCAGCAGAGAAAGTCTTAAGAGGATCTCTGCTTTTCCCTGATCCTCCCTTGAACCCCTGTCTTTTCCGCCTTTGGGGCTTGTCGATGCCCATAGCAGCCCTGGAAAGTTTGACAACATTGCTGGCTTCTTTTGTTTTCGGATCAATTAGGTAGTCAGGAACATCACGCAGGTGTGCAGGAATTTCCTTGTTGCTTAGCAACTTATCGTGCTTGAGCAAATCTGGAAAGGAGAAAAGGAAACATGGACAACTGCTTAGACACGTTACATACAAACACAACTATTCTTCTGAACTAAACATGTAAATCTTACCAAGGTCCCTTGGATTCTCTTCAAAATGAGACTTCAATCTACAAGGTAAAAAAGGCATCACTATTAGGAAAAATATGACTGGTGCAGAAATCGCTTGAGATGAAAATGAACTTGTTTCATGAAAAAAATGTATAATTTCATATATTGGATGTTCTCAATTTCTCAGCAAGAAAGCATAGTTTATTACTCTAGCAGTATACCGGTGACAAGTAGAGTTTTTTTTTTCCCTTTTCTCTTTCCAAAAAGAGCCAGTAGGTTGTTTTCAAGATATTAAATTATCATTATACAATTTACATTCTACCAACAATTTAGCTGCTTTAGTTGCAACAAGGACCTTACTTCTCAGAATTGAGGATTTCATTCTTTATGTCTTGGCGACGCGCTTCCTGTACATCACGTGTTGTCACACTCCTTGCAACATCCTGTAAGAGTAGTGCCAATTAAAAATAGCCACTCAGATCAGTACTGCTGCTTGAGTACGAAAAAAAAAAAAAGCAACCATGCGAAGTTGCAAGAATTGTTTAAAAGCATCTGCAAATAAACCACATTTGCTAAAGCATCTGCAAATAAACCACATTTGCTAGAAACTAGTACATTAGCACAAGATCATGTACAGATTCAAGAAAACATGCTCTGTACCAACTATTCGGATATCAGCCTGCTTAGTGATTACTACTAGCTTGCCCAGGCAAAAAGTAACAGCGGTTTTTTACCAATCGAATGAACTTTCCTTACTAGGCAAGAAAGGGCCAAGAATCCAAGACTCAACACAAACAGAGACACCTGAGCAAGGTTTCATATTTACTGAACATGAACACATCCAGGCTCCAGGCTCTCAGTAGTGCAACGAAGGTTATATATACAGTGTCTACTTGACTAATAAATGAACAAGAATCAACTGAATCACACTGCCAACTGCACTGGACACTATTATTTAGCCTTGTAACCACAATATGGTAGATCCTCACCAGGCAACCCATGCCTCACTCAAATACTAGCACATCATCACAATAATAAGTTCCATACAATCTATGCTAGCATCAAGTTGCATAGATGGACAGAAAAAGAAATATAGAAATAAAAAAAAAAAAAAAGAGAACATATATATAAACCCAGATATATTGCAGACCTGAGCCCTATACCGTAGAGACTCAACAGCATTTTTTTGTAAGTAATGGGAAAGGTGAAATGCAGTCCATATCTTTTCTTTTCGACGTCTTGCAACATATGCTCAATCTCTTTAAAAGTATCATCCTCCTCTGGTGAAACCTAAAGAAACAATTGCCAAAACATATGGACATGGACATAAAGATCAGAACAAATAGGAACTTCTCAACACGTCAGTTATTTCTGATGATAAATTTATATGAATAAACAATGAAACATTAAACTTACAAGCGATATGGATGCACCAGTCTTATTCGCTCTACCTGTTCGCCCTACTCTGTGAACATACCCAGCAGCATCCAGAGGCATGTCAAAATTGACAACCTAAAAAAAGGGTTAAAGATAAAGGTCAATCCACCTCCTCAAAACTTAAAACATGAAGTCAAAATTTCATTTCCTGAGTGACTATCCAAATTTTGAGCTATTAAGACATAAACAGAGATAAAAAAAAATCCAAACTTATTTATTGATCTTCTTTTCGAAAGAGAATAATTGATGAACCATACAGCAGACATTCAAATTGAATCCTTCTTTTATTTCAGAAAGAACATAGGACGTCAATTTCTATACATACAATTCAGCATCTACTGCTCATGATGAGTAATATAACTGAGCTCCAAGATAAAACATATAAAACTGCCAACAAAACAGAATATTGATCCACCAGTGCCTCTGAATCTCTGACAATTATTACATCAATATATTAACTTACTGTAAATACATTTTTGAAGTCGATTCCTCTGATAACTCCAAATTCGGCATCTAAAGTCTGTTGCAAATGTTTGCGGGACACCTTTGGCTCTTTCTGGTTTTCCTTATTGGTTTGCTTCTCCCGTTTATGGAGATCTTTGGCTCTTTCTTGTTTTCCTTATTGGTTTGCTTCTCCTCCTTTGTTTTAGTGTCATCCGTTGCTATCAGATAATCAAATAACCTCGCATTGAATGCCTAAAAATAAATACACAAACACACATTAAATTATTTATGGAGCCACCTTGTCAGCACAAGGAAGTAATCTGTCCAAACTTCCAGCAAAAGATTTGATAGCAAAGTTTTAAATATTGATTAACTGGTTAACCTTCCATATCAATGTCTTTATCTGTTCCTCAACAATAAGGGTCCAAGACTAAACCAGAGCACAGGAAAGATATTGCTACTCATGTAATAGAGGCATATACTAGCCGACAGTTAGAAACAAATTAAAATGCCAGAGTTTTAGAGAAAAGTGCCTTCACAACGCACAAGTACATGATTAATAAGCAATCTAAGGAGCTGAAGAGAACCTAACTCAGGAGACATGCAATGATGCAACGACCAAGTTCAAAGTTGTTTGCTTCATTTCTCCATTTATTAAGTTCTTTGTAGTTAAAAACAATTTGATAAAAGCCGTGCAAAAAAATGGTACCTCTATAATATGTAGTCGGGAATTTTGTGGCAACTCAGCGTTCAAAACTGCAGATCTTATCCCAAACTGTATAAAGCAGAGCATATTCATCATAAGTTTGTTAATACTACAAATGAAGTTTACCCTAAAAAAGAAACGAGATAGAAGCAAAAGCAAAAAACAACATAGTATGTGAACAAAAGCAGCTAAGTGAACATTATACTCAGAAACAATCATAGTATAGGCAAAGTTTGTATAGCATTATCCAAAAATGGCAGTACAAGATGTAGCATTATACAAGATGAGTGTGTGGTGTTGTATGGGTTCCCCACCCCTTTGGTCTTCTTCTCAAAATAAAATATAATGATACACAACTCTCCTGCATGTTAGGAAAAAAAAAAAAAAGATGTAGCGCCGATCTTTCAGTTATTTTTTTAGAAGACTTGCCTAACCTGGTATTATGGTTATTTGAAGAGACAAATGAACTTAATGACATAGCAAGAAAGTCCACTGTGGCATGATTGTATGATCAATTTTATAACATCAATACAGAAGGAACAAAGAAAGTGGTTGGCCCAAAGTATGTCACAAGGTCAATAATATCAGCACATAAAGTCCAGGTTAACTCAAACAGGACTTCTAAGAAACAATCAATTCAGGATATGTTGAAGTTCTTTTTCCAGGTGTCGAGTAAATTAAAATATCTTTATACAGATCTAGATGACCAATCACGTTTTTAGCGTGGTGAGAAGTGACAGAAGGCAGTGGTATGATTTACCTTTTCCAAGAACAGTCGTAATCTGAATGCCATATCAATTGAGTTCACAAATATAAGAACTTTCTTCTGAATAAGCTCAAATTTTAAAAGCGCAAGGATATGAAGCATTTTATCCTTAACATCACATGAGATCTGTGGGCAAAAAAATGAATATGTAATGAGCAGGACAAAGAAAAATAGATGTGTAAAAGGCCAAGTAACTTCAGCAAAATGAATACAATTTTTTTATTTAAAACTACATCCATAGCTTAAGAATGGCCCCAGATAAGGGACAGACAAGAAAATGTTATCCTATCAAGCATGAGAACTTTTGGTATTCTAGTAAAAGTTTTTTGGAACCTCCGAGTAGCAATGGTAATATGAAAAGTAGAACAAGTACATGTATGTCAAAAGAACAGGCAGCAGAAGATACTTGCCCAAAACTGCTGAATATTTTTGGGGATCACATCATCCTTAGCTTGACCAACCTCCGAAAGAGTTAGAATAAATGGGTTATGCAGAAGTAGCTTTGTCAATTTGTCAACATCAGAGCTGCCATAGAGTCACATTTCAGTATCACCAAATAAATGGAACACAAATGCAAGCAAGGGCCCAAATTACTAATGTTCTCTCTTACCAAGGAAAACAATATCATGGATTCAAGTATTCAACCTCCAAACTTGCATGCCAGATGCACTTAAAAACAAATTACTAAACTATGAGAATGAGAAGAGTCCCATCAAAAGAAGCAACAACACAAACAGGTCTAACAGCAACCACCAACTTAACCAGCACGATAAACATTTTAAACAGCAAAAAATCACAATTTCAAGAGCAAACCATCTGAGCCAAGTATTTATAATAAAATAATGAAAGACATAGAGAAATCGTAAATGTAGGGTGCAGAATGAAGATTTAATGGATAGTGGCAAAAAAAAGGAATATGGACCAGATTTGACCTTGAAGTTGCAGACATCAGAATGGTCTGACAGCTTCTCGGGATATGTGGGATGAGAGCTTTCAAGTCATCTTCGCAGCGGTAGGATAGAAGAAGGTCAGCCTGGGAACTAACCATTGGTAGATTAGTAACTTCTTCAAACAGAACTTGCATGAACATTACGATTAATACACAAAAGGTGTGGAATCTGATATACATCACTTCAAAGAAGAATGTTGTACTCCCTCCCTTAACCTTCTAAGGCATATTTTGATGCAAAAAGTTTGTAATTTTGACAGACAGATAGTCAAATTAGGTTATTTTGATGCAAAAAAAAGTTTGTAATTTCGATCAACAGTTAGTCAAATTAAATTCATGTTTAGAGTATAAAGTCATATCTATACATCCATAATTTCCTAGTGTTTTTAGTAATTGAAAATATATTGCGAAAAGAAATTCAAAAGGTTAAAGAATGATTTTGAAGACTTTTACATACCAAAAGTACACCCTACAAAAATAAACATAGGACGTATATGGCAATGCAGCTTTAAATAAAATGTCACCAGAAATTTGAAGTATGATCCCCAAGTCTTTAAAATGGCACAAATCAAAATCATCATATGCACAAATACATGGAAAAAATGGTAACTCAATTAAGAAAAATGGAATAGCAGACATTTCTTTTCATTATTTTATTAGAATGTGAAAGAGACTATAGAATCATAAATTCAACGCTGGCATTCTTCTTTATATTGCAGGGGCCCACGAAATATGTAAACGAAATAAATTGAAAGTAAAAAAATAAATTATGAACAGCTGAAGTGCACCTCATCAAGAATCATCATTGAAAGTGACTCTTTAACTGAAGGTCCACGGATAATTCCCTTTGATATGCATGTCGCAACACAAGCTGGAGTTGACACAAGAATATTAGGGGGCCAGACAATGCAACAGTCTGCAAATAACAGGCAAAAGTAAGTTAATTACTTAAGCTAATAAAGAATAATAATAGCAACACATGGATACCAAGTGGAGAAAACAACAATTGAATGGGATAGAATTGTCTCACAATATCCTTATCCGACATGCTCAAGCGTTAACTTGCACAACCCTCAATTTGCATGTACAGAACTCAAGGAGAGATAATGCCTCGTTATAAACCTATATCAAGCAAGTGATGACAGCAGTGTTAGCTTCTTGTTTAGCAAAGATGAAAACAAGGGCAAGGAAAAAATTATATCATACCCACATGATATTAATAGCTTGCAAACTAAAACATATCAAAATAGTGGATATAGAAAAACATGTGTTTGCCCTTCACTCATCCGAGTCTGGTTCTACATGTTATTGAAATATGCTGATGATATGAAAAGTCCATATCAAGTATCAGTGCTGATGAAAATATTCCATATCCAAATATAATCCAATCAGCTACTACATGCACGTTTCACAGTCCACATATAATTCAATGAATCCTTGTGTCTCCAAGTGAGATGCAATCATGCAAAAACATAACTACTACAGCTAGCATTGAAACAATTAAACCCAAACTTGGTCATAGAATACTCAAAAGCAAGCTAAGGTTTCATTACCTGCTGGCATAATTCTCAGTAGGAACCAGGATGAAGGCATTTGGTGCAGGTTTCGAATCCGCCCTTCTGAGGACAATTTCAGTAGCTCGTGCAGAAGTGGGAGAAGGTAAGCAAAGGTCTTCCCAGAGCCAGTCTTGGCCTTCGCAACCACATCCTTCCCTTCCTGGAACCACAGTATTCAGTTGTTGACCAGAGACCAAAATTACAGAAAACAAAATCTGTTGCATAAAAACCAGATATCTATCCTGCTGTACAATATATAGGCCACAACAGTTTTTGCACCAGATCCTTCTTTGTGTTGCACTTGGCTAAAACTAAAGTTAACATAAGATCATCTTTGAGGAAGAACAAAAATAGCCCCCAGTTTTTGCAGGCAACTGACGCTAATCAAGGGAGTTCACCAGAGAATGCAACCTATTCAATTTCAAATAATGCTACAGTTTGCAGGATGCCCATGACCATCACACTTGTCAGAATTGAACTTCTTCCAATGAAAAGTGGCTGAAATTCCATACGTCCTGCATCATTTCCCACTAGTTTCTTACAACGCCCTAATAGCATGGCAATGCTACAGCGATCATTCACAAAACACCACCAGACCCAAGCCTTGAAGCCGACCGGATGGCAGAGGCCGACCGTCTGAAGTAAATACGCATGAAGCAGAAAAGCAGCACACTAAAAGCAGCAGGAAAGCCATAAACCACGCACCAGGATGAGCGGGATGGCTTCCCGCTGTATCGGGGTGGCCTTGGCGATGCCCTTCTTCCTCAAAGCCCTCTTCAGCTGCTCGTCCAGGCCAAGTTCATCAAAGCTCACCTCCACCTCCACTTCCTCCTTCCCTCACCTCCCTGCCGCAGGCCGCAGCTTCCGGGATCCTATCCTCCCCACCAGCGCTGACTACTTCCTGCCCAGCCTCCTCTGCTGTCTCCATCTCAGTCTCAGGGGTGGCTGTTACGGCCCTATGCCCCAGCCAGCGGCGGCGATGCGGCGGCGCGGCGCGCGGCAAAAAAATTGTGGCGGCGGTTAAAGACGAAACGCGAGGGCGCACTAGTAGGCGAAGAAAAAGAGAAACCCTCAACCTCAAGTGCGCCGAGTTTTGCAGCGGTTTCCGATTTTCCACCCCCAAGTGCGCCGAGCATCCAACGGCGGAAAGGGGCAATACGGATATATTGGGATTGAGGGTTTATGGGGAACCCGAGCGGTTTTGGCGTTCCGTCCGCCGGATTCAGTCGCAGCCGCAGTTGCTGCTGGTTGCTCCCCTCCCCGCATTTGTCGACGGTCGCCGGTTCCCCGTGCAACGCGCGGCGGCAACGATGGCCGAGACGGTGGACTTCGCGAGCGGTGACGCGGCGGCGTGGCGCACGGCGCTGGCCGCGTACGACCGCCGTCTCGCGGCCCTGGACAAACCCGACCTCGTGGCCGTGGACTCCTTCTACCGCCACGACCTCCCCGCCCTCCTGCACTGCCGTGACCCCGATCCCTTCCTCGCCAAGCCCGAGCTGGTGCGCCTCCTCCAGTGGAAGCTCTCACGCGGAAAGTGGAGGTCAGTCCGTCTGCCTTTCTTCAGCTTATCATGTTCATTCACAGGTATGCGACCGATTCGATTGAATGAATTTTGTTGCCAGACCGAGGCTAATGGATTTCGTCAAGGGGATTGGACGACGCCGTGGTGGAGTCGGCGTCCCGCAAGGCGTTCGCGGCTTTGCCCGACCTCAGAAAGGCCATCACCGAGCTCACCGTGCTCAAGGGAGTCGGGCCTGCCACTGCATCCGCCGTGCTCGCTGCGTATGCACCTGATGTCGCACCGTTCATGTCTGACGAGGTGAGCCTTGGTGTATTAAACTGTCTTGTACGTTTCTGTGCGTGGTGACTGCAATGTAGTGCTGTGACCTTGATCGGATCTTGTGTAGGCGATGGTAGCAGCCTTGGGCAATGCAAAGGAGTACACTCTGAAGCAGTACCTTGCATTTGCTGAAAAATTGCAGGCAAAAGCGAAGGTATGGCTTCTGCATTTGAGATGGATGGCAATTGCTAACAATGTTTGCAAAGCTTAGCTACTTCTGGTCGTCGAAGTATTCACTGCAACTAAATGTAATCTTAAGGTTTTCAGTCAGGTGCTTGAGAGGCTGCAGTTTGCAGCTGATTAGTGCCTTGTTTATGTTATACTACATGCCAAACTATATGACGTTTTGACTTTTTTATATATATGTCTAGATACTACATAGTAAAAACAATGTATCTAGATCTAGAAAAAAAAAAACATCTCATAATTCAGAACAGAGGAAGTAGTGTTCATCGTTTAGTTTTGGCAAAGCTAAAAAGTATCATAGTCCATGTACTAAGTGGAAATTTTTAAGCAGGTTACCTTAGATACAGCTGACTTCGTGCAGAACTTTGTGCTTGGTGTGTTGAAACCCTTTCCGCCTAGACAAATTGGAAGAGCTCATTATGCTTCTTTAAGGCTTGAAATTTGATTATTAGACTGTTGTAAAACATGTATTTCTACATTAAACTGCTATTTTTAATCAACATTAAAGGGTTCCCCAAGATCACAGTTTGCAATTTCCAAGAGTTCCCCAAAGCTCACACTCAATCATTGGATTTTTTTGGCAAAATTAAACAAAACCGTTCTCCAACAACTCCATATCTAAACCCTCAATCTTTCCTCGCTTAGGAAAAATTGATCTGATACTGCTGAAATATATGTGTGTATCAATCGCCAATATGGAGGTGGAAGGACATGGAAAAAAGAATAAGGGCAGGTTCTCAATGCAAATATACAAGAGATAAAAAGAAAGTATAAAAGTGGTTGAGATGATTGGAAATTGTCCGTATCCTGATGCAAAATTGCCTTCTACCTTTTGGAGGGAGATTTTGGAAACGGTTGGAGAAAAACCTAACAAATGTGCTCCCAACTATTTTTGGCCACTTGAAAAACTCATTTGATTTACAAATTTTTTTTAGTAATAACTATTGGAGATGCAGATGCTCTTAGGTTGCAAAATGCAAATGCCATTTCAAATATAGATTTCAGAGTCATAAAATTCAACGGAGCATTGAATAAAAAGAACAATTTGTATTTTCATACACAGTACTTGAGTGCTATTTGGCTGATATTATGTTGATCCTGGAAGGAACTGAGCATAGGAGAAGAAAGTTTCACACCCTCAGATGTTGAGAGAGCACTCTGGAGCTCGGCAATTGCATCCAAGTCACCAGCAGGTGGTAACCCAAAAGAGTGAATCGGAATCAAAGACGCATGGGAAGAGGAAAAGATGATTTACACCGCGCTTCTTTACTAAGGCTAGAATGGTTTTACTGACTGCAGGTCATATATTCTTAGTTGAACATTTTAGTTTTTTGTAATCTGCGTAATGGAATCCTTTGGTGGAGCAGAATGTCTCATTGGCCAAAACATTTCATTTCCTACATGCCCACCAGTGGCCATCATTGCATGAGCTCGGATGCATCATGCATGTGTATTTCAAGAAGATCAATGCACCAGCTGTTCCAAGAAAATAATCGGCAAAGAGTTTGATGTGCTGTTATTTCATTTGTTACCAATGCGTCTCATCTCATGATCCAGTCCACCATTTATATATTGGATTTGGTGCTGCATATGTTATGGGGTAACAAGGTTCAACCTCAAATTCTACAGAGTGCATACTGCACACAAGTAGTCAAGGACGACATTACTATGAAATTCTACATAGTGCATAAATTTCTTGGAAGTGTGAACGCTTCTACTCGCTGGTAATCCCTTTCACCACCGTCAAAACCAAATTTCATTATCGTCAAGCATCAAATTACAGGAGTTTGATAATGATAACATGTAGGTATTATTATAAGAACGAAAAGAACCGCCAAGGGTCCAGCCGAAGTGGCATCCCGAAACCACTTACAAAGTCAAGTGACAAAGCTAGACGCCTAGACCGCAAGCAAACTTCCAAGGTTAACCACACCAACGCTGCTATACATAGAAAAGGATCAATGGAAATAGAGCTTGGACATTATTCTCTCTAGTCAACTTTACATTCTCGCATTGTTCTCACAATTGAAGCGCGGGCGCCATCACTTCTTATTCCGTGAGGAAGAAAAGCACACTCATTCATCAAGGCAAGATGTCGCCACTCACCATGCCTTTGTTTATGTCATCCTACAAGCCGTCATGATGCAATTTCATCACGTCTCCTCAGGTATGATCTTTCACATCCTCTTGTTCAAGCGATCTCCTCGCGACATGATCTCTTACCTCATCGGGGATCAACTCGATGATGCCGACATGGTGGAATAAGAGGAGATAATAGAAGTGGTTGTGCCACCAACACCAGACGGCATCTCCAATGAGGTGTGCACACGATGTCTCCGCCGTGGTGTTGAAGTCCGAAGTTCATGGGGCACACCTCATGTGGTGGACACGGCCGTAGCCATGCATGGGACATGGCCCGATTTGCCGCATTGGAGGTGCTTTGCTCAGGTTAAGGCGCAGCCGCTTCGTATCTCCTCTTGTTCCACCATGTGGGTGTCATCGAATTGATCCCCGATGAGGTAAGAGATCATCTCATGGGAGACGCTTTGAACAAGAGGATGTGAAAGATCATACCCACATAAGATGACATGATGAAATTGCATCATGACCGCTTGTAGGATGAGGAGATAAGCCAAAGGTAAGGATCAACGCATCATCCTACCTTGATGAACGTGCTTTCTTCTCACGTAAGAAGAAGCGATGAGCATCGTCGATAACGTGTTTCAAGTAGTAGTGTGAGAACAATGCGAGAATGTAAAGTTGACTAGAGAGAATAATGTTCAAGCTCTATTTCCATTGATCCTTTCCATGTATATATATACAATGCCACATCAATGTAATAGAAGTTATGTAAGCCATAAAACCAAATTCATAAGAGGCATTAACCAATATTGAAGTAGATGCTACAAGGGGAATACTTAAAAGATAAGATTAATATGTATTTGTAACAATCTCAATAGTCAACACACAGGCTGAATCCAAATAAACCCTCCAGCTCCAGATAGAGGGCTACATGTTAACTTGCTGATAGTCATATTGCTTGTTCCCTCATGCGCTTGTTGATGGAAGTGCAGGACCACTGACTTCAGAACTGCTGCACCATGTTCCACCTGGGTAGCCTACCTCTTTGCTTTTTGAAGACCTGTCCAACAAGTCAGCAACGAGCATATCATACAGATGATCTCGGTTTGGGATGTTACTCTTTTCCTTCAAAGCAAACAGAATTTCTATAATATATGGTTTCCTCCTCGTGTATTTGAATTAAATAACACTACAACCACGACTTAAAAAGGCCTAAGTCGACTGCTAGATGATAACCTTTAAAATACAATGTATAAATGATGCAGATCAAATAAATCAACCGCCATATTCTTTTTACAAAAACGGCAATAGAACACCTAAATTGAAATTCTAATTTGCGGTGTAGGTAGGATGAAAACAGTTACCTCCTCAGGGTCAATAACCCTTGTTACACAACTTCATATGTAATCAAAGTACTGCTTGGCTCTTTGCCTGAAGACAGCAAACCTGATGCATCTTCAGCATAAGAATGATATGATGATGGTCAGGCCTGATCACCAGCACTCTTTTTATTGCTTAGTAAGTCTATCACTCCCCAAAGCAGTTCAAATAAGCAGAGATGCATTGCCCTCAGTGAATTCTATTTCAAATTAGCCAGAAAATTTACTTCATCAGAAGCATCCAAAATGTCAGCATTCCCTACTAGACTGATCATGACCAGGCTGCCTCCGATTCTGTTCTGTTTCTGTCCTCTCCTCTTTGCCTTGGGTTTGTCTTCAAGATCCCTCACCCCACGTCTCTTATACATCTTAAAGCTAACATGTCTCTCCTCTGCCATCTTCCTAACCTTCTCAGTGATCTCAGCAGCAATCTGACGGTTGTACAGCTTCTTCAGCCCCTTCATCAACTTTGCAAATGTGTCAGGTTGTGGCATCAGCCCTGCCTCTAGCATGTCTAAGCAATACAGGCAGGCCTCTTTTGACATGTTTCAAGCATACAATGCATGTATCCAGATAGTCCATGCACTCACATTGAGCTCACAGCCTTTGCTCACAATACATTCCCAAACATCCTTCGCCAGCTCAAGTTTCTCATCTCTGACTAACGCATTGAGGGAGGTCCTTGAGCACCCCATATTCATTGGCAAGAACAAAGAGCCCCTCCCAACCATGTCTTTAAAATAACTACATGCTTCAATCAGCAAACCCCTGCCCAACAAGGCCACTCACCATGATAGCAAATGTATCGACTCCAGGGCTGAGCCCACCACTTTCCATCTCATTCCACAATGTCATGGCTTGCTTGGTCTCCCCAAGCCTGCAAGCCAAACGAATCACCACATTGTATATCTTGAGGTCAGGTGGACATCTGCACTCCCGCATCCTCTCCATGAGCTCCAGGCACTCCTCAAGCTGCTCCCCTTCTTCCTCATGTGAAACAAAAGAACCCATGGTACACGGCAGCGTCCACCCGCAGGCCATCCCTTGACATGGCATCCAAGAACTCGTACCCCTGGGACATCTTGCCAGCCTTGCAAAACGTGCTAACCAGGGTGCCGTATGTGACAGCATCAGGCGCGCACCCCTTCCTTCGCATTTCCACAAACACCCGCATGGCCTCATCAACTCTCCCCCTCGCGCCCAGCCCCTGAATCAGGGTGGTGTACGACACTGCATTCGGCGGGCAGCCACGCTGCTCCATCTGCCCCGCCAGCTCGAACGCGTCCTCAAACCTCCCGTCCGCGACGAAGCCAGCGAGCAGGGTGTTGAAGGCGACGACGTCAAGGGCGACATCAGCAGCCTTCATGCGAGCAAGCACGTGCTTGGCCTCGTTTGCCCTGGCGGCACCATCCGTAGAGCAGGGCCGTGTAGTGGCGGAGCGAAAGCGGGAACCGGGCTGGAGCTCCTCGACAAGCTGCTCGGCGGTGACAACGTGGCCAGCCTTGGAGAGCGACTCGAGGAGGGAAAGAAAGAGGGCAGGCTGGTCGTGATCGTGGGGGCGGGCGGAGAGCAGAGAGAGCGCGAACGACAGAGGCGCGGTTGCGGTAGGCGGCGCAAGATGGGGCAGAGGAGGGAGGGGCCAAGGAGTTGAGAGGGGAGCGGCGCGAGAGGGGACGGGGACGGCGCGGAGGCGCGCGCGCGAGAAGGACTTGGCGAGGAGCGCTAGGGAGGATGGGAGCGGCGAGGGCAGCGACGGAGAGCACCAGTGGAAGAAGTGCAGCGCGAGGATGCAGAGCCGCAGCGGCGGAGGACGGCGTCGAGGAGGTGCGGCGAGGTGGCGTCGAGACCCGACGCGGACAGCGCGGCGGCGAGCCTCTGGGGGTCGGAGTGGTGGCGGCGGAGGAGGCGGTACGCGTGCTCCGCGGAGGAGGCTAGGCTAGGATCCTCGGCGGCGGCGGTGTAGAGGCCCGCGGCGGAGAGGGGTGGAGAGGAGGCACCGCATGGTTGCGGACTGGCGGGGTGGGTGTGGCCCGTTGCGGACGAGATGCAGCGATGCGAAATGCACTCAGCGAAAACCGCTGTATCGACAGCAGACAGACAAAATTGCGTACTGGGGCTCAACAGGGCTCAGCGCAAACCTTCTATTTGGATATGGAGGGAGTATTCTACCATACTTGTGGATGCTATATTCGCAAAACGAAAAAATGCTAAATTTTGATCAGAACTTCAGAAGGTTGTGTGCTTTGCCTCATTTTTTCAACTGCAGATTGATCAGCATTTGTACATGAACCACATCTGAATCAATAAAATTCAGGTGGGGCATTGCCCTCCGGTGACCTTTCGAAAAAAAAAAACTGCAGATTGATCGACTACTAGCTATAACCCACTCCGCATGAACGCACACACTCAACCCCGCTTATATTCAACCGATTTCTTGGACCAAATATGCATCGTTAGCAAAATATAAATGAACATAATACGGCAGACAAATGAACACAATACAGTAGACACGGGAAGATATATCGCATATATGCTATGTACTATACTTCATATTTTTATTTTCGGATCAGGTGTCATTTCCACCAAATGAAAAAGCAAATCATCAGGTATAGAGCAATCAATTCAATACAACTCCCCAGCTCAACTTGCAACAGGTGCTCGCACTTGTGGTCATGTCCACTTGTCAAGTTTATGGCATTTATGCACGTGAGCACACGTCAAGCTAGGTAGCTAAATGAACAGAAACACATCTTTTGAGAACTATCTAGTCTACATCGCACAAAAGCTCTACGTAGACTCATGCTACAAGGCCCTCAACGCTTCAACAGCGGATACCATTTCCTCAAGCTGCCGGCAACAGCTGATTACATATACAAGGCAAAGTTACAACTGATCCCCTCTTTCCTGCAGGATCCGACCACATTCGAAGTTTGCATCAACTACCGTTTTTCTCTCCAATTTAATTGCTTCGTAAGACTTGACAACCTCCCTTTGAACTTTTTTCTGCAGCTTCTGCACCAGTCCAAACATTTGTGGTGTTAGTGACCGTCACGAAGCAGCTACATTGAATTGGAAGAAACGCAGTGTCCATGGAGCAATGAAGATGTTTACCTCTATCATCTTGATTTTGATCAGGATGGACTTCCATTGCTTTTGTTCTAAAAAGCAGTCTGCAGCAGGTGAAGTCTGAAAGTCAGATAACAAGAGCACAAGACCATAGATCAAGTATGATATACATAACACTAAATCCTGCCATTTTTTTTGGACCACCCTACAAAACATAACTCATTCTTATGAATCAAATGACCCAGTCTATCTCCCCCAACTAACCACAATTAACCACGGCTCCAACAGGCCCCAGGAATTTCCAGTAGAATGGTTATGGAATGAAAATGTCTAGATAATAATCAAATAGTCTAGATAATAATAAAATAGAGTAGTGAGAGTGCATATTTGGGCCATAGACTGTCTCTTGCTTAAGAAGACGAGAGAAGTATTCAGCCTCTTTATAAAATACAAAATTCTCAGTCATCATCCTCATAATCAGCTCTGTTATAAAACTAAAATGAAATTAAAACATGGAAGATTTTATTATAGTATCTAAGGAGATGGTGAAAAGCAATAACCTTTGAAAAATATAACCATCCCATGAAGTATTTGTGACATATAAACATGAAGCCATAGAAACCCTCACTATCCAAGATACAATACCAATCAAATTTAAATGAAAAAAAAAACTTAAAGATAGCTAAGTTGGGAATCTTACAGGTTGATTTTTTATTTGTATAATGATCAACATGAGTGTTATCATTACTGTTAGAAGAGACAACAAGTTTTTCCAGACATGAAAATGCAGGGCACAAGGAAAAATAGCATGAAAGATAGATTGCATTACCTTCACTTCTGCATCTGTATATGGTGTCGCCGTGATCTACAAAAGAAGAAATATATTTTATCAGGAAAACAACTGTATGAGATTTGCCATTTGGAATGCAGCACATAGATTTTCAAAGTTCAAGAAAAGACAGTGGAATCACAGAAAACAGGGATGGTAAAATCATTTGTCCAATAAAACAATATTCAATACCAGTTTACAGTTTCTTCTTTTTAAACAAGAGCAGTAAAATGACAATAAACTAGCAAAGTGTAATTTCAAAAAAGTATGGGAAAATCATTGTGCAACAAGAAGGTGCTTTGTCAATACCATACTATATACAAAGATAAATAGGGAGTTTGTTGTGCAACATGGAAATATTGATTTGATTTGAGAAAAGCACAAAGCAAATCAATTGACTCAGCTCATAAATATGGATTTAAAGGCCATGGTGTGATGTGGGGGAAACAGTACAGCCGTCAGCGCAGGGCTTTTGGTGAGCTGATAGTGATGGGGAATGCAGCCATCAAGCCAAGCCGGCACACAAGTCTAAGTGCTGCTACTTGGGCTGGAAGCAAGAGAGTTGAGAGGTTTTAGTCTTTAATTACTGCAATTAGCTGGCTTAGGTTTTGAATGCCAAGCTCTAGTATCCAGGAGTTCTGGCTTAGGTTTGAATGCCAGGCTCTAAGTATCCAGGAGTTGATCTCAATTATATGTACTCAGTCCCCCTGGGCGATGAATCAGGCAATGAAGTTATCCTAAAACTCCTCATCTCCCTGCTATCTCTAATCTCCTCCTGCTGCTGCGGCCAGGCCAACACTGAAGCCACCATCTCCTAACTACGAGCTGAGAGGCCAAGGTCCTCCCTCCTGGAACTCAGGACCTTGACACTTTGGTATCGCAAAACCGGGCGATCCTCATCCTCCTCTGCCCGTTCCATAGACCATCACCCACCCATTCCACCATCATCTGCTGCAGCCATGGCGGAGCCCGACTCATGAGACCGGAGCTAGCTCATATGATCGCTGGGCAAAATGGACAGCCACCGGCTAACACCTCGGCCACCTATCACATCACCACCATGCAGCAGCAGGATTCGAGCTGCAGCAGCAGCAGCCATCAGCTCTTCAGGGAGCAGTCCATGGACGATCCGCCCGCGCATCGCCCCTTCCACTGATTTCGTAAGCCTCACTTCTTTCCGCTGTTTGGACGGGTGCAAGTCTGACCTGGCGTCCTCAACCACGCTGCGACTCATACTGTGCAGGCAGCTGGTCAGCCAAGAGCAAGTCCGGATGGCGTCTGCACACCTCGAGGGCGGGCGCAGCTCGTACATCGTGTGCGCAACCAGGGTACGCCGCTGGCGCCGACTCTCTAACTGCTCAATCTCCGCTGTCTCGGTCCGCCGACGCGCTTCTCCAACCCCCGGCGAGCCTCATGGCCTCGTGAAAACGCACACTGATCGGGTGGTCGACTATCAAGATCGGGTTTGAGCCTTCTTCCTCGCTGTCGACACCCGCCGGAGGAGGCCCGCCGCAGATCGTGCCTTTCACACGGCAGTCTGGGCGCCACCGCTGAACCACGACGCGAGATGCATGCAACATGCACACTCATCGCCGCCATATGAGCGTGCGCGCAAGCCGGAGCAGCTGGAGCCGAGCGTGCTCCCACTCGGCCGCGGGTACGTGCGGCTCCTGCACGCCATGGGCCGGGTCTCCCTCGACCGCCTTCGCTGGCCGGGCGCAGATGCTCCTCCACATCCCACCGCCCAAAGACCACGCCGGCGGCCGACTTCACGCGAGGGGCTGCTGCATCAGCGCGCGTACGTTCACGCCGATGGATGACCGCGCCAGTAGGTGGCCTATGCTTTCAACCGCAATGAGAAATTTTCTCGCGGGCTATAACTCGCCAGCTACCGCCGCCTCTTCTTCTTCCTCGATCTTGCAGGACGACGGAGACGGCGATCGAGGACGCGCCACGTGGAATATTAGTCCAAGACAGTCTACCATGTCACAACTAGATCAAAATATGAGCAGAAAATTCACAGCAAGAGGTTTGAATATAGACCTGTCAAGACCAAGAACTGCATAGTGATGCGACATAGGATAAACCCTAGGTCCTGCCGTGTGTACGTCCGTCTATTTTTATGTTCTGAGTGAGAAGTATCAGTCTGCCAATACCAATCATCCCGAGGGATGTAATTGTAGCCACCAGGAGGGCCATTCTCCCTCCAGCTTTCATAACCTCGGCGTCTAAATTTATTCCTCTCTCTGTTAAAAACGCTTTGCATATGTCTTATTCTTTTTGCTGAAATTTTAAGCAGGCAAAATATCAGCATACTGACAGACTAAAAGTGATGTCTCAATGCAAGTACAATGAAGATATATGTGGTAGCAATACATGTAGTCTCAAATTTCCATCCGTGCATTGAGTATAAGTGCACCATTCTTGTGTTGATTATTGAATACAGAAAAAAAAAAATATGAATACATGTAAACTCACAACTCTCTCTTGTTCCTCTTCATATTCCTGCTGCATTCGCTGATAATATCTTTTCTTAGCTTCCTCACTGAAACTTCCACGACTTGAGCTATTACTTGTATACCTCCAAGACGCGATGTCGACTGCACTTTATTCAACTTTTGAAGGAAAGGAGCATATAAGTCCATTGTCAAAGAGTTGAAGTAACCATGTATAAGCAAGCATAGGACAGAAACATATGATCATAAATCAAAAACAGGAAAGTTTAGTTGACTAAGTGGAATTGACAGGGGAAAAGGCCCAATACAGAGGGTCACTCTACTGGCCTATTGCAGTGCAATATTAGGCACAAAAGGGTGACACATAGAGGGAAAAACTAGCAATTATATTGGGAGATCATATTGACCTAGAAACTCTTCTCTACTGGTTTTTACCTAAAAATACCACATAATGTCACATATCAAAGGCTTAGAGAGATTTTGGGATTAAATTCATTAAATTAGATTTGTCTTGTCAGGCTATAACTTGTCTAAGTGAGGATCTATAACGTCGTCCTCCTTGGGCACGCTTGAAGAACAGTATGAGTTTGCACTAGGAAATTTAAGAAATTAATAACCCATAGCCAATTATAATACCTGAGTGTAGAACCAGTCCACGCTTCTGCGAACTTGAGTAATCTGGAGTTCAAACACAAATAAAAGGTAAAATACATGAAATCTTCGCAACAACTAGATAGTGCAACACATAAAGAATCCAGAGCAAGTAGTACATATCACAGATATGGTAGAAACGCAAAATTGCCAATAATCTCACATTAGTAGCAAATATTACGACCGATTTCACGCGCATGATTATTAAGCTCTACTTAATTATAATAAGGCTTCCATACTAGCAAAGTTGTTGTAGGCTTGTGGACAATGAAATCGGCTCACTTGATACCGAATTGGCCTACGCAGAGCAAACTGCAACTACGCAGTAGGTCGACGCGCAAGCTAGACTAACCAGGAACCTTAGCGAAGCATTCAATTTTTCTCTGCCAGACATTTACGACGCATCATGTGGGATAGCAATAGCATCCTCGAACAAATTCTAACGAACACAAGCGTAACAAGGGGAGGAGATGAGAGGGGCACGCACCGCGAAACTGGCGGTGGTGACGCCGATGAGGCCGAAGATGAGGACTCCCCCATGCCTTAGACGGCCGCCGCTCCTGCTCCCTCGTCGCGCCGGCGCTGTGGCGGTCTGATTTGTCCTCCTGCGGCTGTGGCTGCGGCTGCGGGGCCATCTTCTATGGGATTCCCCAGCAGATTATTCTTATCTCCCGATTCGAGCTCGACGGCGAGGGGCGCCGGAGACCATGCTTTCCCGATCGAATCCCTTCTCCCTTACAGCCAGCTCCCTCCCCGCGGCTGCTGCGTTGGGCGCGACCTCGAGGCCTCGACGGGGAGGACGAATTGGACTTGGATTGGTGGGGGAACGGCCGGGAGGGAGAGCCGAGTCGCGACCGACTCGCGAGACCTCGAGCGGCGAGCGCGCCGTGTGCCGATGCGTAGACGCGTAGGGGCGGGCGAGTGAGTCCGTGTGCCGCCGATGCCGTGCGTAGCAGGATTCCAGTCGAGTGGGTTCGTGTGCCACACCTACAAGGAGAAAGCAGGATTCGAGTCGAATAGATCCACTCGAGACGACTCTCTTGTCAGCCAAACCGTGATCCAAATTGGCCCGCCGTTATCACGGTGATCATTAATGCTTGAAAATATCAGATTAAGTTATGGTCAAGAAATTGTTGATGTGTTGCTTAGGGGCTTATATAGATCAATAAGGGTGTATGTAATCTTGGCCTCTTTTATTCTCCCTCTTCATTCTGATTTTATCACGTTTTGGTTGCATTATTATTTTACTGAAACTATGAATTTCACATGCAAGAGAATATCAAACTAGAGGTTCTTATACGATCCATTTTCTCTCTCCTTTTTTCAAGCTTGAGAAAGCCTTGTAAGTTGTCACTTATAAAGGTGGTTGACTTTTTGTTGTTCTAGCTAAGATTGTGGAGTCTAAATCTAAATTGTAAGTTCGAATAATTGTCGACAGAATGTCGTCAATTAGGGTTGACAATCTTATCGTTGAGTGATGCATCT
Organism: Hyparrhenia diplandra; assembly: GCA_015847255.1. Classification (NCBI taxonomy): domain Eukaryota; kingdom Viridiplantae; phylum Streptophyta; class Magnoliopsida; order Poales; family Poaceae; genus Hyparrhenia; species Hyparrhenia diplandra. Next base: position 53,271 of record JADLZK010005995.1, read on the forward strand.
AAGGACACGTGTACGAGAACAGAGTTTCACCCAAGAGGAATTTCACTTTCCTGAGTGCTCGAAATATATAGTGTATTAGTGTTTGATCCTCCTCATAAGAAAAAATATATATATAGTGTTTGATCCGATGAGATCATCCACTTTTTTTCTGTGAAATGGAATATGTTGATACATCATCAACTTATTCCTCATAAGCTAATAGTTAATATTAATACAAGGATTTGAGTTATCACCAAATTCGAATTGTTAACTCATGATGCATATCTACGATGGAGTGATTCCTCAAATTAGACGTTGTGACTCTCTTGTTTCTAACTCAAGGTGGAAGCGCTTATCTAATTTGGATATCCAGTAGATTTTGATAAATGAACTAAAAATTTAAAATTTTGTAGGGGACCACCTCTTCTAGTTTTTTTTTTTTTTTTTTTTGGAGACTATACAGTTGGATATCCAACTTTCACTGTGGTTTCTAGCTAACATAGACGGGAAAATCTACCTACTAGCGACAAGTATGGGTAAAGAAATCTACCCACGAGTGCATCACTGCATGTGTGGGGATATATTAGTGATTGCTTCGTTATATTCTCTTTACTTTAGAGTATCTCAATGATTTTTTCTAAAACAAACTCTCTAAATAATTATTTGGAGAGCTATATCTGCATAAAAAAAAACATTTTCTATGTCTTTCTACTCTTGGACAATTATTATTTTATATCTTGTGTCTGGTCTAGATAGTCATTCTCTTTTGTTTTCTTGGGGAAGTTTTTGATAATTTTTTTAAAAAAATAAGAAGAAGAATGTGTAGGACAAGGAAAATGAATAGAGTCAGACATAAATATTGACATATTATTTTCCTTTGAAAAAATAAAAAACGCGGTCCACAGGACACGCACTGAAAAGTCAGTCAGGGCTCTTATTTATAATAAAAACAAATTGACAACCATTTTCGGGGATAAAACACACACTCACAGAGTCAGCCTCAGTGCCAGTGTCGCAGTCTTCCAAGCATCCAAGCATAGGCTAGTGCTGTTGTGCGAAGGAGCCGAGGCCCGAGGCACCCGGCGCCGCCCGGCGCAAGGGCCTCATCCCCACGGGGCCGAGGATCCAACTTCCAAGGCAGCCATGGATCACGGCACGAGCACAGTAGCCCGGGGACGGAGGCGAGGTTCACCTCTACCCGTCCGCGCTCCCACACGGGCGCTGGCGTCACACACTATCGCCGTCGGTGGCTTGGGTGCCTGCAAGGCGTTCGACGGAACGCCCCCGGGCCCCCCGAGCCGGCAAGGCCCAGCGCGGGGCGCGAGCCGGAGCTCCTGTCGTGGCCCTCGTGGGCGGACCTCCCGGCGGACATCCTGGGGCTCGTGGTCGGTCGCCTCCCCGGCATCGACGACCGGGCCAGACTGCGCTCCGTCTGCCGGTCGTGGGCGCGCCGCGGCCCGCGTTCACGGCCGGCCGCCGCCGCCGCCGCTCCCGCTGCTCGTTCTCTCCAACTTCTCCTTCTCCGCCTTCTGCTCCGACGGGGCAATGGCTGGCATGCGGCGCATCCCTCTGCCTTCACGGGAAATGGCGGCTGGCGTCCGCTGCGTGGGCTCCTTTCACGGGTGGCTCGTCGGCGTGCAGCTCAACAAAGGTCGCTACTTTTGGTGACGGCCGGTGCTTCCTGATGAACGCTTTCTACCAGGACGTCGTCCGCCTTCCGCCGCCTTCTGCAAACACCTACTCCCTCGATGCCTATAGTAAATCTCTCCCCATCGCCAATGGCTCTGGTGCAGTGCAATGCACGGTCAATGGCGCCCAGTATGTGATGTCGTTCTGCAAGGTAGTCTTGTCCTCCTCACCGGACAATGATGGCAAGTGCATCGTGGCTGCTGTCTCTGTGCACAGGAGCACAGCTAGCCTTGCCCTCTGGCGGCCTGGGATGACGTCGTGGTGGTGTGTGCCAAGGTGGCTGCATCAGTAAGTTCAGTGACATTGCCTTGTACCAGGGAAAGGTCTACATGTTCAGCAAGGTCACCACGAACCTCTTTGTCTTTGACATCTCAGAAGATGAGAGCGGCCTGATGGTTTCTGGTGTCGAGCGCAGTGTAGCTGAACTGCCTGAGGTCAAGGATAGTTATGGACAGAGGTGGAACATAGTTGAGTGGCATGGGAAACTATTGCTGGTTGTGATATACTTGGGACTTGAAGGCTGGCACAATATTTGCAAGATTGGGGTATTTGAGGTGGACCTGAGCACAAATCCTTTCAGATTCACTGAGATCAACAGCTTGGATGGCGACTGCATTTTCATCAGCCCCTGCAGCAGCAATTCGTTCCGTGCATGTCTGTATGACGGAGTCGAAGATGATCTCATCTATTTCATTGATGGTGGCCTCAACCACTCTAGAAATGCGTCCCCTTTTGATAAGTTTGTGTACAACATGAGGGATGGTACATTGGCACCATTTGCTGTGGAAATAACAGAAGACAACCTTCGGGCACCAGATGGCAGCCTGATGAATCCAACATGGCTCTTTCCTTCTGAATGAATAGCTGCAAGTCTGATTGAGCCAAAGCACTGCTGGTACCTGGTGTGAGGCGCCATGTTATTTCATTTACAAGAACTGGATTCAAGCGTATGCTGTTTGTTTTTATGGATGGTTTCTATTTCCATAGTGCTTATCTGACGAACTTTAATTGGTAGTAAACTGATGTGCGCTTTTTGTTTTAGTATTTCTATGTAGATTGTTAGTGGTTGCAGCTGTCTGTTTGCTTCATCAATAAGTGTTGTAACCACATGTAAATCTAGCATCGTACTTTAGTATGCAATGTGTTACTTGACATTCTGTCAGACTAGCTAATTAAGCATCCTAACTGCTTGGAACAATCTCTGGTGATTGGTTTTCACTGCATACAGAATGCTAGATGCTGCAGGTAAAGGTAGAGCTTTTCTGATTGAATCTTCTAAAAGGTAGACCCTATTATCGACCTCATAAGTTCTAATGATATCAAGATGATGCCTATTGACATCGTGTATGCAGTTCTTGGTTTTACCTGGCCTTCTCTTACTTTTGCACGAAAATCACATATACCTAATTATATGTGTTTATGTTGCAAGCACATTAGGTATGTAATAGTTGACATAATGATCATTTGGGCATCTAAAAGTAACTTCTATGCAAATTTAGTGCACTTTTTGTAAAAGATTTGGTTTCAGTTTCCACTCCATTTGAACTTAGGAAAAAAAAAATCACTGGAAGTATATTTAGCTTGATAATTCTATTCTGTCTATTCAGTCTAGAGTATAAACACCCTAAGAAATGGAATATTTATTCTGTTAATTGAAGGATAATTGTAAAAGTTTTGAAGAATTGAACTGCTGTTTATCAGATACAAAATGTTGAAAACAATTGTGACTGCCTTTTGAAGTATTCTGAAATAATTTTCTTGCTTTTCCCCAAGAAGCATCCAGTCGAAAATATATTTATTTCCATCAATTCTTTTGAATTCGAGTTAGCAGATAGTTAGTGGATGATGGGCCATGTGGCTGCTGGGATTGACAGTACCTTAGTTTGGATGAATTTCTGAAAGTTAGTTACCTTACTCATGACATACATATATACACCCTTGGATATGCCTCTGAAAAGCACGAAATTTTGTCGAATGTTTCCATCACTTTTGCCAAATGCTGTAATGATGAAGAATCAATTGACCTCTGTAGCGATAGGATTGTTTACATGGTTTCAGCATCTGGCAATATCTGTTTTCGTATCAACAATCTAAATGTCTGGACTTTTCTGTGCTATTTTTTTCTGATCCAATTACAGGAGTATACATTTACTAATGTATTATGCCTCCTAATATTAATTTGGTTCTCGCAGCAGTCACATGCTCTGTCTATAAGATGTATTTTTTTATCAGCAGTTAACCTTCAAAATTTATTACAGCTTCAAGATTCTATCATGTCAAAAATAGTAAGCATGATTTTGTGTGATTAGATTCACTGACTCTTGATTTCAATAAGATGTCCTTTCTAGCACCTTCAATGCATATGAATTGATACTGTGGCTACTTGGCCTGGTTTAGAATTGTGATATGGGCATCTACAAACTGTTCTTGTCAGCAATCATTTTTTTTGAATGCGGGGCTTATAAGATGGTTTTTGATATAGAAATTGGCTGCATAAAATGAATTGGTCTGGAGGAACGATCGTGTCCATTCTCCTATCACTGAGATTTTAGGCAATCCTGCTATACAGTAGTATTTTCTTAAACTTAAGTCAGTTGGTGATTAGCTGCTGCAGCAGCAAGGATGGGGTCATCCATTGTTTTTCTTTAATTTTTAATTTGTGTAATAATTTGTGCCTTCATGCAGGTTGCTGCCCATATGCGACAAGCAGCTGAGTCAAGGTGAGATCCTTTGATCTCTGCCTTTCTTTGGTGCACCTTGACATTTCAGTCATGCAGCAATGTGTCAATTTTTTTTCTCTGCATTGGTTTGTTCATGCATCTTAAGAAGAAACTGACAAAACAGGCTGAAATAGATGAGCTGCTCAGCATTTGGCCCATCCATGAAGGTTAGGTGACTTCTTGATCAATATTTCACGAAATGAGCCCTTTTTTAGGTGCTAAGCAATTGTGAGAAAAATGCTCATACAGGAAAGCCAGCGACATGCATGGCCTTGGTAGCAATCAGTAGACATCGTGTGCTGCACGCTGAAGTTGTCCATTGCGATGCATGCTCACCATCGCTGACTCATGAGACTGCTATGCATCGGCTAGAGAGGGAAAAGCATTACTGTGAGAGGTTTTGTGAGCGAGGGAAAATTCAGGTAGCGGCCACTCTTGAAGGAGCGAGGGAGACAGTACTAATCTGAACTGATTGATGAATACTGCTTGAATAACCGTTCACTATTGCTGTAAGATTGGTTAATGCTCAGATGATGGTTGAAGCAACTGAAGGCATGGTGATTCCATCTCCATCTACAATTTATAATATGTTGTCCAGTGTGATGAAGAAAGAAGAACTATCCAAAAAATGCTCATAACATATTTTGTGGTTGTTTCCTCCTATGCCTTTCATGCTTTACTCAGTTCATGTCTGATAAAAACAAAGATATCAAAAGTGCAATTCATGTTAAGGTTTCAAATGGTTGTGAAAACAGTTCTTGTATATTTATTTATTATTTGATTTGTTTGGTTATTTGTTGTCGTGGCGTTAGCACAGGCATTATACTAGTCTCAAAAAGACGACGGAATTTAGATAACCACGGATTCAAAGTACACCCCAGAACTCAACTAAACCTGGCTTAGAGCCACCAAAGACTGTCACCTAGATCTAATAAGCATTTGCCAAGAGTAGAGATCCATTTCCTCCTTTGGGCTTTAACAGAGGACGCCATGAACTGAACCCTGTGTTTTCTGTTCAAAATCCATGAACATTACCAATACGCCATGAACAGAGGACTCCATCGGTAAGTTTTTCAACTTTGTTCCTATACTCCTATCAGTCGAACTAAAAATAGGCCTCAGTTGGATCCCTCTTCGTCAAAGATTAATGCAAATCAAAAGAAGTAGAAGATCCATTGCAGCGAATTTATTATTGGATTTTTTTTTTTTTCATTACGTTTTGGTCTAAATCACTTCGTATCTACTTTTATTTTCAGAATCTTGGTGTGGCACAACACATTGAACAAGGAATAGAAGATGTTGAAGATATAATTACTATTTCTACTTTCAAGTTTCAAAAAATGTGTTTATTAATCGCTCTGGCTGAACCGAAAAAGTCAGAATGGAGCACTATTTACTTAGATTAGAAAAAAACTTAAATTTGGTGAAATATTTTTGTTGATCCTCTGTATCAGAGTCTCGACATACATGCGTCAAACTGTTCCAAAAGCCGCACGCGATTTTCTGCCACCGCGGCCAACCGGTGGACCCAGACCCCGGACGCCGCCGCTGCCCGCCGCCCGCCGCCGTTGCCTACAAGCCCGGGATGCTTCGGGGCGTCATCTCCCGCCTCGGCGCTCGCCTCCGCCTCCACGGGGACGCTTCCCCGGCCTCTCCTTACCTCCGCGCCCTCTCCACCCGCCGCGGCAAGCGCACCTCCCCACCGTGTCGCCCGCTGACTCCGATGACGACGGACCCATGCGCGGCCTCTTCGTGCTATCCCGCGACCCCGGAGTGCCCGCCGCGGCTGCTGGTGGTGCAGCCGCGCATCCGCCCCGGAAACCTCCTCGACTCCAAGCTCGCCGAAGCACTGAACCTCGCCAACTCCCTCGAGGAGCCCCGCGACGGCTTCTACAACAGCGAGTTCGGCGCCAAGGGGGCGCGCCGCCGCACCCTCGTCGTCCAGAACCCCTCCTCCCGCGGTCGCTCACACGCTGGTATCCAGCTATATGCCTCACCATTTCTAGTGCTTAGCTCGATGGCTCCAGTTGGAGCGTTTGGGTTTGCATATGTAGTTGGGTTTAGTTGTTTCTGTCACATTACGGATGCTTGGTCTTTTCCCGTCTTCGCCATGCCCGAAAACCCGATCTAAGCTCTACTACAGTAATGTGCGCGGGTAGTGACTCGATGCCTGCATTGTTTTCAATCAATCAGTCTTTTGTGTTAACCAACCGGAGGCTGGTTATATGGTTTGAGATGTTGTCTGCATTAGGTAGATTAGGGACTTAGGGTGTACTCTTGTACTAGTAGTGCACATAGGGTACACTGTTGGGCTGAAGATGTACTTACTGTGTCTTTTTAAAAGAGATGGCCTGATAGGATCATTTTTGTTCTCTGTTGAGCTTTATAAAGTAAGTGACATGATTTCTGTCTCGTGAGACTGCTTGTACCCCTCTTTTTTAGTGTTATTATTATAGGATTGGTGTACTATTTGCATTAGCCAAGTTACACAGACTCCCACATGGCCTAGTGGTATTGCAATTTCGTTTACATTGCGTGTTCATAGATTCATTCTCCTTAAATCAAATATATGCTCTATATAACAACTCATATTCTCATAGAGGCTGCAAAGTTTTGTTCTCCTCTTTTTAAATTGCAGCATGTTGCATAGTAGCTCTTAATTTTATCCTGCAGCTTGACCATATGTAACCCAGAGTATCGCATCCTGGCATTGTATTTGATAAGATAGAGGATTAAAATCTTGTGGTTCAGTTGGTTGGTCTGTGTCTGCTTTGGTATCGAATCATTGTTGCTGTAGTTCCCAAATTGTTCTTTAACTTTTTTTACCTGATTGGTTTGTTGGCATTGAAACTTTTCTGTCTACTTTAAGTCGGTCACACATATTTATGCCTAGAACTACCAAAAAAATTTATATTTGACAGTTTATCATGTCAGATACATATTTTGGGCCTGGAACTGTGGATAATGTCAAGTGCCACCTAAGGGCATCGGAATCAGAGGTGCACTTTCTCTGACCTTTTTCATGAGTAGGGCTGTGGTAGTTTATTCATAGACGATGCATCACCATTATTATCCCTTCTTGGTGTTTGCACTTGCTTGAATTTTCTGTTATAACTCATGATGTACTGACAATTTCCACAAATCTGCTACATTAAGTAATCTTCACTTGTTTTGATCCTAACAGGAAGATGTGGATGCAGTTTTTGTCAATGCGATTCTCTCTGGAATCCAACAGAGAAACTTGGAGGCAAGTGCCAATCTCTCTCTCTCTCCCCTCTTTTTCCTCAAACCTTGAATGTGCCCATGTGTTTCCCTTTGTGTTGAAAGTTTGCAACCCAGAATAACATACTTCTTTATTGTTTGTGTTAACACTTTGCTTAGCAGGTTGCCTGGGGAAAGCCAGTTTTGGATCGTGTTGGGCTTATAATTGAAATATTCAATGCTCATGCTGAAACAAAAGAAGCAAAGTTACAGGTGTTTGTTTGTCTAGATATTGGACTATATGTTACTATCTCAAATATTTGTGGGGGTGGGGATATGGGGTATGTGGGTCTTCGTTGGACATACTGTGTTGAATAAAATGGCACTGGAATTGGTATTTGTTTAATTCTTTTACTTTGTCCATCACTTTACACAGTCAGAGTTGGCAGCTCTCATGTACATGAAAACTAGGCTTGTTCGTGTACGTGGCCCAGGTGGACGACTAACTTTTGGTCCAAGCGGGGAGGCTGAGGTTGTCAGTGCAAGAGGGTATGCTTCTTTTCTGCTGCATTTAATAACTGTGGATAGTAATTTGTTTGATTTTATGAATTTACACATATGCACTTGGGGGCGATTACAGGATGGGAGCTATTGTGTTCGTGTAAATACAGTTGATTTCAATGTGAAAGATATCAAATTCTTGATAGTTTGAACATTATGAATTCTGTTTAGAAGGTTTGGAAATCAGGGTTCGGGTTGTAACTTGTAAGCAGCACCAAGTAGAGAAGAATGGATGGGGTATCCTTGATTTGCATATGTTTAGTTGGTATGGCTTCATTATGAACTATCTCATGAACTATGGGCATAATGCCAACCTAGCTGCACAGATGGCTTTGAAGAAAAAGTATTTACATTAGATATGCATATCATCCTTATTGTTCGTATCATGTAAAAGTTATGCTATATCCATGTGGCGACATAAGTTATGACAAAATCCCACTCTACATAGCTCTTAATGCCATGCTTGTTAAATTTTAACTTGTTTTATTTGTTGTATACTTTAGATTGAGTTGTGCTGGATGCACATAGGGAAAAAAAAACACAAAGTATTGTAAACAAAGCAAAAAAATTGAGGATACATACATTTCCTTCTCTGATTTCTACATTAGTTTAATTAATGTTTTGCCCTGGTTAACATGCTGTCTCAGACGGTATCTGTTGTTACATGACATTTTTGTAGGACTGATAATTTCACATAATTTTGGTATAGTCTGGAGGATTCACATAGTCTTCTGCAATATTATATTGATCTGTAATACTATTGCATTATTTTTATAATTGTTGTTATTCTATTCTATTCTACTTTCCTGAATTGGCCTCATAATAGGTTGATCAATTTATTTGAAGTGATGATTCGTTTTTGACACATCGTTTGTTTGATTATTGTTGGATCATCGGAGGCAATGCTCATGTTGCTATTTGTATTGTTCAGGAGGTAGTGGTGGGAGGGGATTCATGAGTGGTGCTGGTGAAACAGAACTTCAACTACAACGCAGGAGGTGCTTGACTGTTGATAGATGATGAAAGTTATCTAGCGTTGCAGCTCACAACAACTTCTAATTTTACTTTACCCACAACTCTTCCAGAATCCAAGAACGCCGTGTGAGCTTGTTAGCTCAAATCGAAGATGTACGCCGTACTAGAGCAATACAACGTTCAAGTAGGAAAAGACATGGTGGCTCGTTTGGTCAAGAGCTTGTAACTGTTGCAGTCGTCGGATATACAAATGCTGTATGCAGATCCAGTTAAATAGTTTCTTTAACCTATGTCTCTTTGACAACTGGAGTACTAACTATATTCCTTCAGATCACTGTGCAAAATGTTCTACAAACTAAATCTCGTACTTAGTGGAGTTCTTTGATGTTCTTTTCATAGGGGAAATCTACGCTTGTGAGTGCACTTTCTGAAGCGGATCTGTACAGTGATGACAGGTATGTATGCTAAAATTAGCTTCTACCTGTATTCACTTTCAGCAGCTATAACCAGAGAAATCATGCTCCTATTTTGATTCAGGCTGTTTGCAACAGTAGATCCCCGGTTACGAAGTGTCATTCTTCCATCAGGGTATTGTAGAAAATATGCTATCATACATTGGTAAAGCTGATTAGAGTTTGCTCTGATTTAGCCCATGACATGGCATTTGTCTATTCAGGAGAAAAGCACTGCTTAGTGATACAGTTGGCTTCATCTCTGATTTACCAGTGCAGGTAATATTTCTCTTTGGCTTGAATATTGGAGATCTATTTTGAAAACTTAAGATTTCTCTTGGCTTGAATATTGGAGATCCATTTTGAAAACTGAGCCTTCTCAGGTGTAGTTTATCTTTTTTTTTTATTCTGCAATTTGTACTATAATCTTGCTGGCAACAGAGTAGGTAGCAATAGTGTTACTCAGACATCTGTGTCCTAATTTTCTTTTTGTGCCGAGTTGGAAAGCTTACACAAGTGTCAGATTCCAAGAGAGATTGGCATTTCACCCATAAAGGTTTGCCGAATTGGACACCCACACCCGAGTTGAACACTTCAACCTGAAATCCGAACTGGGGTCCATGTAAGATTGGAGGCAGCAAATGGTCCATTGGGTTGCTTCGTCAGCCATTTCTAAAACCAATATTCACCTTATTATTAGTTTTAAAAACATCCATGATTTTAATGTATGGTCGAATCAATTTCAAGTAATAAAAGTCTGGTCCTTTTAAGGAATATTTAGTATTCTTTTACATGGCTATCAAGGCATTGCTTAGGTGCTGCTTTGGCATTGATGGTAGGTGGTCGTTTTATGGTTGCATTGCATGGAGAAGGAGGTGGACTTAAGTATGTAGAGCTCCTCGCAGATAAAAAGCTCAGCACACCTTCTATGGACCTGAAAGAAAGGAGAGACAGGAGGGAGGAGCGAAGAGGTGGCAGAAAGGGTGTGAGCCCTAATGCACTATTCATGGCTCATGTAACCAAGTGGGGCCATAACTGAATCATGCAGAACCCTTCCTTTAATTCCTTTTCTCCTCTGTTTTTTCTTCCTTCTGGCAACCTCGTCCCGATCCATTTCTCTGCTGCTACCACCGCATCCACTTCAACATTGCTGCTGGCGCCGCTGCTGCCTCCTTTGGGATTGCTTCATTGTGCTGACACCTATACGTTAAGATAGCAAGCAGGCTCCTTGCCAAGCCTTCAACCCTGAATCATTTAATTTGTACTGCTTTGGCAACCTTGACCTTTCTTCTGCATTGTTTGGCACTTCCTGCAGCAGCCAATATCCTTCCAATAAAGATAGGGAAAAATGATTTTTTTTTTTTATGTCATCTGTAAATTACACTATGTCAAGGTTATTGTTAACCTCTTTTTTTTTCAGCTAGTTGAAGCATTTCATGCGACCCTAGAAGAAGTCGTTGAAGCAGATATGTTAGTGGTAAGTTTTGTTACTTTTCTTCTCCTGGAAGTCGGAAGTTGAGCATGTGACTTGTGATGTACTTTTTGATTTCCATATTTAGCAACAATTTTTTCTTAAGCCATGTGTGTTTATTTTATCAGATGCTGCTCTAGTTCTAAGAATATAAATTGTTTAGAGAATAAGAGAAAAGAACTAAGGTCTCACTTTATCTTATACGCATTGGTGCAGCATGTGTTGGATTCAAGTGCATCTAATCTTGAAGAGCATCGATCTACTGTATTGCAAGTACTGCAGCAGATAGGCGTTTCTCAGGAGAAGATCAACAATATGATTGAAGTTTGGAACAAGGTACCTACTGAGACTTGCCTTTTTTTTTTTCTTTGGTTTTCATTATAGTATATTCTATTGGGCCATTCCAGATTGATCTTGTGGACGAGAATGTTACATCTGATGGAATTGAAGATGAAATCTTTCTGACGAAGGTGAAGAGCGATGACATATTCTCTGAAGATGATGTTTCATCAGAACAATCATCTTTTGATTCTGTAGATGATGGAGCAGATTCAGAATATTTGTCAGAAGAAAATTCTGAAGATAACAATGATGAAGCACCATCTAAAGATTCATTTGCTGAGCCAACCGAGATGGAAGCAATGAAAGAGTTATCATCAAAAGAATGTTTTAGAGAACCAAGTGTCCCAGATACAAATGGATGCAGTTTGCCACAACCAGCTTCCACTTGTCATGTAGAAACTTCAGCTGTGACAGGGACAGGATTGCAAGAGTTGTTGGCATTGATAGATAGGAAACTGACTGAACAACAAACTGTTGTGCAAAGAAGCTATGGACCTTTCGACAGAAAATGGAGACCTATGGATGGTGAAAAGGCTGCAGAGCAGTAGGTGTAGGCATACCTCCTTACTTCCCCTCTTCTATATGCTGCTGAGATCAGTAGCAGTATAGCAGTCAGGTTCTGAGTTCGCATCTGTATAGATGGGAACGGGTGTGTTTGGATATGCGCTTGTGCATGATGTATCATCAAAGAGTATCTTGATATTCTTTCCGCAGAACTTTGCATCAGAAAGAAAAGATTGAAGAAACTGTAGGAAGGGACCGTATAAATTTTGATAATGTGGGTCACTTCAACAGACCTTTGTACTCAAGTCAACTTATAAAAAGTCAAACTCTTTTTGTTCTAAATTTAAGTCGTTCTATTTTTCTATATGCTTTGCTTTTAATATGTATATGTACCTAGAAATGATGTGCATATCTAGTACAAAGCAAAAGAAATGTACCTAAAGAAGCCAGAATTTATTTACAATATGAATAGAGGGAATATTTGTCTACGGAAAGTTTTTATTATTATTATTGTATTGTATGAGGACCAATTTTACACTGTCTCCCTCTCTCCCTCCCAAGCGTGGATTGAGGAGAGGGTGTCTACAATTGGAGGGATCAACGACCTTCCCTGGATATGTGGCTTTGCGTTAGTGCATGGCACGTCTTCACAGCCCTTTTGTGCGAAGGTATTTATCAAAATGCTAAAAAAATTTGATCCGTATAGCCCTACGTATCACGATACTCCATGTTCAGGCCTATGCCTATGCTAAACAAATATAGCAATCAGTGTTTCTCGCCACTCACCCAACAAGATTCATGCTCAAAATTTGGCAACGTACATTTAACATTGATACATTTTTCTCACAATTTTGGCAGATTTAGTGAAAGGAGACATTCAAGCAGATGTCAGGATTGATAAGATTTCAGGGTTGACGGGGGTTACAAAGACTTTGCACTGATCAATTCTAAGGCCTTTTCGTTTGTGGCGGATTGAATTAGGGGTCGGGATCGAGTGAATCCAACCATGTATAGGACGGGAGTTAGTCGTATAGATTGTATACATTGACATTGCCCTTGACAAATATGGAAAATTAGCACAAGCATGTAACAGTTAAATTTCAAACAGACTTGATTGTTGAGATAGTGGAATGCTGTTCCTAAATTTGCACAACAAAATTAGAGAGGGCCTGTAAAGGCAGTGTAACATCTTCAAAGACTCAGTTTGCAATAAAAGGAAACAAATGCCAAACAAAAAACTGTTATGAAGGAAGAAGAAAAATAGATGGCAAATACATGAACAAAGAATTCATCAAAATAATCCATGTTTATACTCAATCGAATTCAGTTCACACAGATGAATTTATCACAGCACACTACCAATTGAAGGAAACCATGTGGCACCAATGGCACGCCACTTTCTCTAATCAAATCACGATAAACACGACACACTAACCCATATTTCAAACACCTCATGCCTCATCAGACCCGCCAAACTTCTTGAGCACCGGCGGCCACTGCAGCATCTCACACGGGTACACATCACCAATTGGCCGCAAGTCGTCGGTGTTCCGCCACAGACGTAGCAATCTCTTCGTCCTAGGGTCGAGCATCACAACCCAGTCTGCCATGACAAAGAACAAGGTGCATGTTCCCTCACAAAACGCAGCGAAGCTCACAAGTTTGAAGCCCCGAAGCTGGTCCGATATCTTGGCTGAGAGCTTCATGTGGGCAAGGTTACCAACAAACGCCGGGTGCATCAGCGCGCGTAAGTTCACGGGTTGCTGCTCCACCCACTTCCCAGGTGCTTGGAGAACCCAGGTGACAAGAGTAAGCTGCTCCCTAATCACGAAGAAACAAAGCCGGCCGTCCAATGTCTTGCCAATCCAATGGTTCCCGGGGTAGAGGAGCGTTCTGGCATCAGGAAGGGGCACCGCCGACAGCGTCATCTGGTCCGCATTGACGGCCATGATGTACTTCTCTTCACCCTGCAGTTTGTGCATGACATTGCCGACGACAACTGACGGGCCTTGACAGGGCACCAGGTTCCGATGAACAGGTCCAGTGGCAGACTCCCAAGCAGAGGATACAGATGAATAGACCAGAACCTCAAAGTGATTCGGGTTGGTGCCGAAGAGGACGACCACGACGCGGAATGTGACGCCTTCTCCGGGACAAGAACACAGCACGCCACCCTGTGCCCAGCGATGAAGAGGGGTGGCACCCGAATGTACATCTTCTCCAGCGGGCTGCAGACGAGGAGCCTGAGTTCACGGGGGGTATCCAGGGCCGAGTTCCCGCAGGAGCAGTCGCCGGTTGCGGGCATCGACGAGGACCGCGCCGCACGCCGGTGGAACCGGAAGGAATCCGATGTCGAGGGAGAGCCCTGCAGTGGGCACGAACGGAGGCAGCGGCGACGGGCCGTAGTTGCGGAAGAAGCCGAAGTGGCTAGGCGGCCTGGGGAGACACGCCGCTCCGACACCAGAGACGACGCGACGCCAGCGGTGGCAGACCGCGGCGCAGCGGACGACGTCGCGCGGCGGCGGCAGACGCTTGAAGATCTCCAGGAGCATGTCGTCGGGCAGTGCTGCCACCGCCGCCGCCGATTTCCCCTCTCCCGCCGGCTCCACCTCCATCGTCGGGCGCGCGCGCTTGAAGGGCGCGGAGTCGAAACCGCACGACGGAGAACCGGAGCGCTTGCGGCCCACGTCGGCGGAGGACGGGACAGGGCGCAGGCACGGGCGCTTGGAGCCCTCGCGGTCGGAGCAGTGTGGCGGCGACCGGGAGCGCTTGCGGCCGACGTCGGGGGGAGGACGGCGTGGGGCGCGGGCGTGGGCGCGTTCGGCGCCCGGAAACGAAGCAGTGCGGCGGCGACCGGGACCGCTTGCGGCGGACGACGACTGAGGACACCATGGCGAGACGGCGCGGCGGTGTAGAAGGGATCGAATCAGGATTTGGGCGCAATGCGACGGCGCGGCGGGGTAGTGGAACAGATCAGGCGCAATGCCGCGGCGGCGGAAATTGGTGCCTGAGGTGTAGCGGTTTTAAAGGAAGGCGAAAAGGCGGCAGTGAAAATTTTCGTTCGGGCGTCCCCGCCGCGGCGTCTTTTTCGGCTTCCCTCTCGAATTTTCGGGCAAGCTCCGAGCGGGAGCGGGAGCGGGAGCGGCGCGGCGAGCGGACGGGCGGGTATTGCGGGCGGGCGTGGGTTTTGTTTTGGTTTCCCTTCCAAATTTTCGGCAACTGCTGATCTGCGGACCGGGGCGGGTCCAGGCTGGCAGGTTGCCAATGCTGTTTCCTGTATTTTTGCATGTGGGGATCCATGGGTTTGGGTTGTTTGGTTGAACCAGCCACGCCGCAAGCTGCCACACAGCGTTTGGTTTTAACTTCAGCAAGCCATGTTTTTTATTAGAACCCAGTGCAATTTTTTTAGCTACAGTTGTGGTGGATTTTTTGCTCGCCACATCAAGTTTGACGACGCCACATAGTAAGTTTGACGACGCCACATAGTCTGTGGCCGCAAACCAAACATGCCCTTTCCGAACCTAAGACAGGTGAGGATAAGAGATATCGCAAACCAAACTCGTTGGGGATTTTTTTTTGAGGGGGGGGACAAGGAATTTGGGTTAGTCTAGTGGTTTAATTTGCTTTGCTTACTATTTGGTCTCCGTGCAGTGAGGATCCTGTTGGGGATCCCTAAAAAAAAATTGCTTTGCTCAACGTGTTTCCCTTGCCTAGGTACAACTGATTAGGGGCTCTTTGTGTTTGGATGCGTATGTAATTGTTAGCAGCCAATTTTAGCCATAAATTTATGAGAAAAGGCCCTAACTTATCAAGAAGGGGCTAATAAGTGGACTAATTTTTTAGCCAAGTATCGACCCTCGAACAAATTGTTAGCCAACTAGCTGGTCAACACCAGCTAATTTGGGCTCCGACCCTAGCTGATCTAAACAGGTCGTGCCGCGTAGTACAATACGTACTCTCTCTGTTCTATGAAAAATGCGATGGAAAGACTAGGCACAGGTACCAAGGAGCGATGATAAATGACTAAAATGTCCTTGTTAATATCAATGCTAGCTCAATCCTCTCTCTCTGAAACATTCAACCAGCGACATGCAGCACACTACACGCTTGGCCTGGCTGATTGTAGGATGGGTTCGGAAGGTTCGGGAGTAGTACTACTATACTATAGTACTTATCTTGAAGTGTTGCAGCCTGGAGTGGAGCGAGTGGAGGAGAACACTTCCACGTGTATGACAGTTTTTTTCATTTACAAAAATCAAATGAACAGAGCTAGGCAATGGTCAAAGTGTGCGTTGTTTGTTGAGGGGAAAAAAACTAAACTCTAGGATGGCATTTTTTCATGGGACGGAGGGAGTGATCCTTAGAGCAAGCGGTGGTTAGCATCGGGTGCGGTTTGATAGAGGGCTCCACCAAGGATGTGATAGCCGCGGGTACTCACAGTTTTTACAGTTTATATATTTTTGTTTGTTGCATTATATGTTCTTTCGATGCTACAAATCGCTTTTTCGGTGTTGCATCATTTTTTTCCCGATGTCGCAGTGGTTGTTTCCAATGCTGCAGTAGTGTTTTTTCATGTTGCAATACATATTTTCCGTTTGTTTCATTATATGCTTTTTCCAATGTTGCAATAGCTTTGTTTCGTTGTTTACGTAGGGGAAAACTGTAGGGGCTCCGGCGAGGTGGGGGCGTTGTGCGGCAGGCAGAGGTGGATCCCTTGCGGCGGCGAGGAGGCGGAGCGCGAAGAGCGGAGGAGGTAGCGAGCGTGGGGAGCGGAGGTTGGAAGGATGGCAGAGGCGAAGGAAGGTAGGCTAGGTCTTGAGCGGGGGCGTCCGATGGATTTTTTTTTTCCAAAGGATGTCTAACCGCCAACAGTGCCCAAATCCTTCTTGAAAGAAAGATCCACCGGGAGTGTTTGATCACAAATCCGCCTGCGTTTGGCTCGCCCTGAGAGATTTATGCACCACAGATTCTTCGGGCAGCTTCTTTTTGTTTCGGCCAAATTGCTCGAAAAAGAGAGACATGCTTCACAAACACAGTTACTACGTTGAACAAGTGAAATCTCATGTTTGGTTTTGGAAATTGATGACACTTTGTTATGCTAATCCTTTGCTCTAAGTGTGCTTAAGAGATAAGATTGCATGGATGACGTGGAGCTACATGATCATGGACATGGACGTTGACGATGGACATGATGGATCATCGAGCTCACTTGTTGGAAAGGAAAGGACCCAGTGATCAAGGAAAAGGTATAACTTGATAGGGTTCTCTTTTGGTGATTAAGACACTATAGAGAGTGTGATCACATTTTGGATAGATAGCCGACTATCAAAAGGGAATACCCGCGACTAATCCGATGATGAAGTGCCTCTAGGTTCATGTTGACTTGCATATGCATTTAGAATCTAGTGCACTAACCGCCTTTGAAATTGATTGTGAAATTGCTAACACACTTGCACATGGAGATGTACACGTGGTGGTGTTGGCACATTTGCAAAGGCGGTGGTGGTTTGCGAGGGGTTGAGTTGGGTTCAGAATCGCTCATCCTCCCGCCGAAGCTTGCTTTCGGCGGATTCGCGCGCTTTTGAGAAAATGAGATGCCTATTTTCTACGGCGTCGAATGCAATTTGTCGGAGAAATCTTGCTAACCCTCATGCTCAAGTTGCTATACTTGTTGGGTAGCAAGTTGGAGCAAAAGGCGACAACAAAACGACGAACTACGCAAAGACCGGACGATGACCGGACGCCGCAACACCCTCGACCAAAGCGTCCGGTCGGCTAGAGTCCGGTCGATTCTAGTAAGGTGCGGAATCGGCACTTTTGGTGCCGGGAGTGTCGGTCGGCGATCGAACAACGCGACCGGGCCCGGCTCGGGCTTGATTTGGTGCTTTGTCGTTTGTCACCGGAAGCTTGACCGGAAGCATGTTTGATGCGTCCGGTCAGCACGCAGAAACTGCTGTTTGAACCCTAACGACTCTATTCTTGTGTGGAGCCTATATATATGTGGGTGGTCGGTCATTTGAGCTCTCTCTTGCACATTTGATCATTCTAACTCTCTTGTGAGCTGAGAAAACTCCCCTCCACTCATCTCTCTTTCCTAACTTCGATCTTTGGTGAGATTGAGTGTGAATCCAAGTGCATTGCATTGTTGATTACATCTAGAGGCACTTGATCCTTAGAGGAGCTGCGAGATTCTTGTTATCTTGAGAATTTGCTTGGTTCCCTAGTGGCTTGGAGTTTGTGGCGGTGTTGAGCTCAATTGGTGATTGTTCAAGGCCACACCGGTGGACTTGTGAGGGGTTGATCTTTACCCCGCGAGAGATTCGCGAAAGGAGTCACTAGTGGATTGCTCGTGGTTTGTGGATCCCCTCTTGTGAGTGATTCATTGAGCTCCCACCGTGTGATTTGGCACCGACCATTAAGCTTGTGGATCATCAAGTGGGTGTATCGCCACAACGCGGACTAGCGTGTAGTGTCGGCAAGCACGTGAACCTCGGTGAAAAATCATCGTGTCAAGTGTGATTTGCTCGTTGGAGATTTCTTATTGATCACGGTGATTGGTATCAACCTTTACACTCCTCGATGGTATTGTATTCTAGCACATCTTCGCATTACATTCCTAAGTTTTTGCCTTGTGTAGCCTTTGTATAGCTTGTTTAGCCTAGTTAGCTCCTAGTGATAGAATTAGTTAGTACACTTTGATCACCTAGGAGTAACTTAGCAACCTAGCACTTGTTTGTGATTAGAGATTATAGAATTGCTATAATTGCTAGGAGGCTTCCATAGCTAGTGAGAAGCATTGTTTTATTGCTACGCCATCTTTTTGTCTAACCACTTTGTCTTAGTGTTGTTGTAGAATTTTTTTAATAGGCTATTCAAACCCAACCCCCCTCCCTCTAGCCATTAGGACAACAAGTATACTACTACGGTACACATAAGGCCATTCGACCAATCCGAAGTCCCTCACCCAAACCATGCAGCCAGGGGTGTTGCACGAGAAGAGGCCGGAAGAAAGGGTAAGGCATCCCTAAAAGGCTGACGGAAAAGGCAAATAAGCCCAAATCTTACTACGCGCTGGCTGTTAGTGACGCACACTTGCTATTTTTATCACTTGATCCGAGTTTGTCGTGCTCGTTTAATATGGTAACGCCGTTTTGGTGAGTTTGAAAAAAATCAAATCCATAACATCGGTGTGTTTCCCTTTCACCCAAGAAACTAGGACGTGCGAAACTTGCTCCCGTGCGCCACTAACGTTCCCAGCACGCGTGCGCCGCTACTGCTCCTAACGCGTGCGCAGCCAGTCCAAACATATTGGTAGTATATCACCAACATCCAGATTATCGAAACTTACAGATCCCACAAAGATTACCAAAACTTAATCTAGACACAAAACATGTAAAGTAGATACTGTAGATTTTACTGAAACTTAGAACATGATCAACACATAGATTACCGAAACCTAAATAATCTATTACTGGAACATGCAACATACATACAAGCAGCCGTAGCATTAGCGGTAGCAGCACCTACTCTCGTCGGCGTCGCGGCGGGCTTCTTCTTTTTCAGCCTTCGGTGATATCGACGCCGACGCGTCTGCGGCGTCGGCATGCCTTCTTCTTCAAACTTCGATGATTCTTGTGCGGCGTCTCCGGCGTCGTTGATTTCGCGTTCAGCGAGGGACGGGATGTTGGGGACCCTATAATTTTGTGCCACATACGCGTCCACTGCCGTGCCATCCAGGCCCTACATTCTATTTTAATCTTTTCTCTATTAGCTTTGCTTTTAGATCTGCTAGTTTCGATGTCGATGCCGAGGAAGAACTGCCATGCTTCTGGGGTAACTATGGGGCCGCTGGACACGACATGGTGTTAGCACATGAACACGATGGAGGAATCACGTCCGTGAGGTTGGATCTTTTATGAGTTCGACTGATTTTGACCGATGGCTGATTTTGGTTGATTGAATAGTATTCTGTGATTGAATAGTATTTTTGGCTAATTTGGGTCTTCTCTATTAGCTTTGCTTTCAGATCTGCTAGTTTGGACTGAATCTCATATATGCAACCGTGCGAGCATGCAAATATTGCACGCCTTAACTTCACCATGTATGTAGATATAGATATGTTTTGTTATATTTACGGTTCCCCTGAAAAATAGCAATGCCACGAGCCATGTGCGATGTGGATTCGTTGCCCATCCGATCTTTCTTTCTTTACGAGTTCGGATGTCGATCGGTCCCGATATCGAATTAGAGATTTCCATGGTCCATGGTCCACACGATAGCCTCTTCCTTTCATCGATAATGAACTTGTGGGCTTGGCGCGACGCGTTAGGTTGTATCATCGATGGAGCTGTTCCTACAAAATTCTCTGCGGACGGCGACGTGTACCATCACGGAGTTCCTTTGCTGAGTTACGGACGGGGACGTGGCCTTCAGGTTGACCTCAACCCTCCAAGTGGCGAACTTTTGACCACATGGCGTCATGGGGCATGACGGGGTGCACGTGACCGCAAATCTTCCATGGTACAAGGTGCCCCCCAGCGTGCTTGGCGCAGTTTCGCACCGGCATGTCCTCTTCGCTCCTCATTACCGCGGATACGGAGCCCGGCTCTCATTTCTAGCATGCAACATATGTATATATATGTTTGTTTGAATGCATACTTGCATATGGATCATTTCTAGCATGTAACATCTGTATATATGTTTGTTTCAATGCATACTTGCATATGGATCAGTATCAAGTCTACAAGAGTGGGAGGGTAGAACATATGGATCGAAAAGTGTCACTGGCTTCTCTCACCAACTCCGATTCTTTGGATCGTTTATCTTTGTGCTCCCCTCGAATCTATACATTTTGGTAAGAAGCATTTCTGTTGAGTTTAATCTAAAAAAAGACTCACTTGTATATTGGTCTAATATAAAAGTGTGGCTTACTTGTAGGTACCGAACTTGTTAGGAGTGCTATTTGTCGTGGTTCAGTTGTTCATCTACAGCATTTTCAATATCTTCCATGATGACGACATGGTCCCAGAGATAGAGCTGCTCTAGTTCCTGCAGATTCGAGTTTTGGTGTTTTTGATTGTTTGTATGAATTGCTATCTCGAAGTGTTACTTTTGTGGCAAAGTGCATCCGGATCTCGGGGTTCTCTAGTCATCCTGGATTTTTCAGCCTCGGTTATGAATAATGATATGCCCAAATACCCTATTGATGATAAATCTAGAGAGAATATTACCATAAGCATTTGCATGGTTGGCTGTATTGAGAAGATATTGGGAAAAACTTATCTCCACAATATGGGAGTAGCAATGACTAGAGATATCTGAAAGAGTGTGAATAGGGGAATACTCGATGTATTACTCAGGCATAATCGGTGTACATATATAGGCTAGGTGGGGAGTCATGATAATCGGGCCCACGAGCCCAATTACATTCAACAATATCAATTCAAAATATGCATATTTTTTAGTCTATCAAAGTTATAGGTTGAAGGTGCGAAAATGATGTTGCTTTCGGGAATGGATTGTTTTACGTTGGGAGATGGCCCCTAATTGAAATTAGCTAATCTGAAAAAGGATCTAGAGAGAGCCGAGCCGGCGTCATCTCCTTCATGGGTGACCCAAAGGCGACACCACCCGTCGCCGAGAAGGCCCCAGCGCGCTCCCCCCTGCCCGCATTGTGCTCGTGCGCAAGTGGCGGCGGCGGTGGCCCGCTATCCGGAGCTCAAAAGGCCCCTTGAGAACCCATCCTCGACCTCCCTCCTCTCATTCTTTCCCTTCCCGACCTCGAGGTCCACCATGCAGTGACGGCCGGTGGGCTGCGAGTTGGCGGCGAAAGGCGGCAGCGCCCCGCTCCGGATCGATGGCCTTGCACCCAAACCCGACACCCGTCGGACTGCGCCCCCGGCCTGGGCGGCTAGCTTCGGTGCACCGCCGCGATGGCGGGTCATGACTTGGCGGCGCCGGGCGACGTCGGTGCTGGTGTGGTGGTCGGGGCCAAGCGTGGCCGGGCGCGGCTTAAACGGCACACACGGCGGTCGCCCGGTGGGCGGCCGCAGGTGCGGCCGTGCTCGGGCATGGAGACCGCGCTCCGGGCCCTCGTGGTGCGGCCGCAATCGTTCTAGGGGCGGCGGTCGTAACCCTCAGTGCGTTCTTCGCCTCGAGTGGATACCGGAAGCTTCGTGAATGTGATGGCATAGCCGGTGAAAACCCTGTCCGGGTTCGCCCGGACCGACGGTGATGGCGCGAGGGCTTTCTCATCTACCTCGGCGGGCGTCGTCGGGGCCGCTCTTGTCCCTTGGGACTACGCCGAGCCGAACTCACCGTGTGTGTCCTGTTCTGCGACAAGTTGTGGTGGCTGGCCAAATCTGCCATGAAGTTTGGTCTAGAATACGGGTGAAACCCTATCCGGCTTTGCTCGGTCCGACGACGATGGGGCGCTTGGCGTCATGCCCTCCCGAGGTGTCGTTGAAGATTACGTCACCTCTACGCTTGATAGAGATGCGGCCGTGGGTTCGGCCTACGGCGGTGGCATCTGCGGATGTCATGCTCATTGTTGAAGGCGTCGTTATTGCAGCCACCAATGTCCTTCTCGCCTCTTTGAGCTCTTCCTATCCTCTCCATCTCCCTTTTAGCTTTTTCTCGTTTCTCGGTGTGTTTGGGTGAGGCGCCCCTAGTTGTCGGCGTTCCGACGAGTGTCCTCTTCTCGGGCGTCTACGCTCCGTCGGCGCTCTCCTTGATGGTGCTAGAATATCAAATGTGAGGGTGGAGTCTCCACCGCTGCCACCATTCCCATCCAAGGATTCCTCCCGTGGCCGGCGTTGGGTGGTGGTGCGTGGGCCCGAATGTCTTTGGAGGATGTCCCCATCATTTCGAAGGGAGGTCGTCGTCGTGTCCGTCGATCCTAGGCCTGCGGGCTCGTCACCTCTCTTAGTCCCCACTTCATTGTTGGTCCCTCTATTTCGTACCTCGGAGGGGCGTCGGTGGACCGGCATAGCTACGAGTGGTGGTGCGGGGCACAAGGGCCCGCGGTGAAACCGGGCGAGTATGTTGTTCGGCGGTGGCGCAAATCGGCCTTTCGGTTGGCGACTTTCGGCTTAGGCTGGGGTTTCCCTGTTGTTGTATTGTGTTGTTGTTGTACCCTATGGTGTTGTAATCTCCCCTCCTATTTTGATGTATTAAACTTTGTACCAAAGCCACTTATTCGGAATCTGTGAAATATATTTACAGGTTGGGACTTTTGTCCCCGAAGTTGACCTCAAAAAAAAAAAAAAAAGATGGCCTCTAATTTTAATCATTTAGCATCCTTAAGCTCAGTTAGGCCTCTCTGTATGGAGGATATGGAAGGTTATTTTCCCACAAAATAATTCATTTACAAGTAATGTGCTTGACTCAGTTATACCAAAGACCAGATAAAGAACTGTAAATCATTTATATTTACTAATGCAGGCTGGTAAAAGATCAAAAGCATTGCCTCTTTTCTGATAGGGAATCAAGGAAACAACTTTTCATAAGTAAATGTTGAGAGAATGCTCTAGTTGATGTCAGTATGAATGTGCATATTTGGAAATTAAATTGCTGTAGTTGATCATTTGTTTCGGCTGTTGAATGGCGAATACTTAATTTGTGGACCCGTGATGCAAGTACCAGGTTTCGTGCACCTGTTGCATAACTCCATAGAGGAGGCAAATGGTATAGGACCTAGTCCTTGCATCCTGTGGGACTTCTCACTTCAGATAGGATCAGGCCTTGCTTGAATGGTACATATGTTACTGTCGCCTTTTTTCATTTGGATACATATGTTTCTGCCACGCCGGCTGGTGCTGGTGAGGTTCACAAGATAGAAGCAGAAGGTATTGTTTTTGGTGAATGTCATCACTCATCAGTGAAGACATGTTAGCTAAATTAAAAGCTAGCACGTACTGTACCATCTATTTAATCCTACTACATGTGAAGAGAAAAGATTAGCTTTGTTGCTCGCGGGGCTTCTTCCATTACCAAAAGAAACCCTGAAATGAGCTGGGCACATATGGGAAAATGCTGGGCTTACCAAGCTGGGCTCGTCGGGGGGGAAATGCTGGGCTTACCACATAAGAAAGGTAAGTAACATTGGCTTTCGCGGCCATTATGCCATTGTGAATCATCGGACCTGGGTGAATCGTACAGCGGGTGGACACATGCATCGAAAGTGACTACTTGAGCATCACCTGGGCCTAGTATTGGCAGCCCCGAGCATCTTCGGTAGGCTGGCCCATGCGCGACCTGAATTAGCACCAAGAAAGCAGCTCGAGTTATAAGCGGAGAACACTATCTATGACACCTACGCCCTTGTGCTCCGTAGTCTGATTGGGTCTGGCTTGGTTGGGGGCTCCCTTCTCTAGTTGTTGTACATGCGTTGGGCTGTGTTTTCCCGGACTACGAAAACTAATCTGGGCTGCTATCAATCTCTCTCTATGTCTCGTAGTCGTAGCGTTTCTCTATATTCTTTTTCCTTTTTTTTTCTTTTCTGTTTTGCTTCACTTGTTGCAAGGCGAAGCTTTCATTTCAATGTAATAAACATTAGCAAGGCGAAGCTTCTCTTTCTGTAATTATAAGTAAATAAACATCAGCTCGATCGAACGGGTTATAAATGCCGGCAAAGGAACAAATCTTGGTGTGAAACTGTGTGCAAGATGGCAACAACGAACATACGACCTCGGCACGTCAGGATCCGCCGTGCGACCGGTAGAGCATGCAGGCACAGACCTGCACCTGAGGCTGTCCACGGGCGAGCGAGCAGCGCCGCGCGCGACGTCCCTACCCGTCTCCGATCACCTCCATTGTCCGGACACAGCGAAACCTCCGGTGTCCCCGAGCGCCTCGCGCGCGCGGCACGGTCCACCGCGGACGCCAGGGCCGGCCGGGCTCCGTGGACGCAGCACCACGTTGGGTGTCACGCTGCTGCCGCGCCCCCGGGTCATCGATCATTGGCGTCCGCGCGCCGTCCGGTAGCGCCGGCCAGACGGAGGGCCATGCCATGCATCGCGGGCGGCACCACCGGGCCTACGTGTCTTGGCCCCGGGTCCCCCATGTCGTCGTCCATCGTGTAGCCGACTGCGGCGCCCCGCCCCGGCCCGTTTGACGCAGTAGTATTTATCGTATAATCAATGCCGCGTCCGTTGGTACGTCGCCGGTCCGCGCGTAGATTCTCCCCGGCCGCGACCGGACGTACGTGCCATCACGCGCTGATGGATTTCGACGAGGCTTCGTTCGTTGGCTGCCGTGGCCGGCGTCCTATACTACAACTACAAGTGCCTAGTGGATCAGAGGAGGACATGGCCGGCCGTCCAGCCGCCCTCTGGTCGATCGTGCACGACATGACGCAGTTCTTTGCTGCGCGATCAATAACCCGGGCGGACACGGACGGCGACGGGCCCTACGGACGTACGGGTTGTGCGCCCTGCCCATGTTGCACGCGGAGCCCACGTGGGTCTCCACGACCTCGCTCGG
This sequence comes from Hyparrhenia diplandra, assembly GCA_015847255.1. NCBI lineage: Eukaryota > Viridiplantae > Streptophyta > Magnoliopsida > Poales > Poaceae > Hyparrhenia > Hyparrhenia diplandra. The sequence goes on from JADLZK010005995.1 coordinate 78,647, forward strand.
TCGTCTCGTCTCGCCGTGGGTCTATCTGCAAGAGCAAGAGGATGACCGGGGCGATCCGTTTTGTGTTGGCATTCATGGGAGCGCATGGTCGTGGTCGGTTCTGGAAGTTAAGACAACGGTTAGTGCCCATGGGCCATGGGCAACGGCGGCGATGCAATGCCAGTGCGATAGCGATCCGGCGAGGGAATATAGAGCCGAGGGCCGACAAGGCGCCCCCAGACCAACAACAATGTACATGACGCAGGCGCAGCACAGGGCGGTCCTCTTATTTTGGCCACCCTTCAATTCAAAGCTGTTATTTTGAGCGGTTCGGCGTGGCATTTCTCCTACTGCCGCCTCAGAGCGGATTCGATTTACGCTGAAACTATGTGAAGAAAACTAGTAGGAGGAGAATCTGGCTAAAAATCACCACGTTTAGGAGAGTTGGTTTGACTTTTTCGACCAGTTTTTCTTAAAAAAAAAAAAAAAGAGAATTGCTTTGGTACTTCCCGATTGTTCCAAATGAAGGTCGTTTTGCTTTTCTAAATGCATTTCTTTTACTATACATGTCCCAGGCATAGTGTGTAACTAGATGCATAGCAAAAGCAATTATCTAGAAAAACTAAAAGTGAATTGTAATTTGAAAGCGTAGAGAGTAATAATTTAGAGAAAAAAAGAATGCCAAAAAAAAAAAGAACAACAGCAAATGAGGACAAGCAGCTAAAGAATGAGCACAGTAAAGCCCAACCGAACCAAATAAAAAGATAAAAAAAAAAAAAGTGACCATATTACATCTCGAACCACCTCTAAACTCATAGAAACTACCTTCCTCATCTGGTCGTGAACCACTTTTCCAAGCCGCCAACTTGAACGAAGTAATGTCTTTATTAATAAAAAGAGGCCTTCTACAATCTTGATTTTTCTTTATCATTCTTAAATTTCGCCTTCCCTAAATTCATTTTTTGAGTGGAAGGGTAACATAGTCATTGACCCTAACCCCTCCCGCACCCCAGGCACCGTACCCCTCCCCCAACCCGTCGCGGCCCCCCCACCCCGAGATCCCAATTCACGCCAGGCTCCTCTTCGTCGAAATCGCGTAGCCGCCCCTTGCGCCGGCGCCGGACCCTCGCCCTCGCCGTTGCGCCGCCACACCCTCCCCAACCCGCCGCTCCTCCTCCTCCTCCCAGCCCTCGTCCGTGCGCCGCCACGCCCCTTGCCCTCGCCGTCCGCGACGGAGGAGGAGGACGACGCGCGCACGGCGTCCACCCAGCATCGCCCGGGCGCGTCGGCGTCGAGCAGCATCCACTCGGCGTCCCCGCCCCGCGCGACGACGAGGCGGGGATGGCAGATGTTCAGTTCCTGGTGATCTTCATGAGCTTTTTCACGGTTGCATGTATGTGTAGTACGAGGAGCATGGAGAGGAGTTCGTGGACATGGTGGACGGCGTCTTCTCCTTCGTGCTGCTGGACACACGCCATGGCGACGGTGCAAGCAGCTTCATGGCTACCCGCGACGCCATCGGTGTCACGCCCCTCTACATCGGATGACGGATGGGGAATCAATGGTACTGTCTCTGTCTATAGTATCACGTACAATAACTCTGACGAATGAAATGGACTGAAACTGAACAACGCATAATCTTGCAGGATCAGTGTGGATTTCGTCAGAGATGAAGGCCCTGAACGACGAGTGCGAGCACTTTGAGATGTTCCCTCCGGGCCATCTCTACTCCAGCAAGACTGGAGGATTCAACAGTGGTACAACCCTCGTTGGTACGACGAGGCCATCATCCCCAAGGTTCCCTACGACCCGCTGGCGCTCAGGAAGGCCTTCGAAAAGGTGAACAAGGACTTTCAGACATTCAGTGTATGCTCGGTTGGACCAACAAACTGAACTGACAGACATCAGATTTTGCTGAAACTAACATACCTACACGACTACCTCTGAAAACTGAGAATGTTATGTTGCATACGTACAACTGTTTTGCACTAAACGATGACAAATTAAACAACTAGTAGATGATCTGCATGAAAAAACATTAGTTAGAGTGACTCATGTGATCACTTATACATGCTGCTGCAGGTGATTCAACTGTAATGTTCGACAGGCCCAGCAACGCGTCCTCACCATTTTGGTGTATAGTCATGAGAAAAAAAGTTTCATTGAATTATGACAAAGTGGTGCTACACGTCCGTCAAAGGTATACATGTCTCACTACGGGCTAATGTATTTATGTGAGAGATGTCGCCACATGTGAGATATGTGAATCACCACTATCTCCAAATCATCTGAAACTTTACTAGTATGTTAATGGAGCCAAAATGAGGTGTGTCTATGAAAAAATACACAAAAAAATAAAGAACATAGAGGAAAGAACAAAAACTTTAATGGAAACACGGTTAAAAAAGCATGGGCATAGAAGGGTTCGAACTTGGGAGCCCAGGTTCACAAACTAATTGGTATAACCATTAGGCTATTCAAGTGTTTTCAAACAAAAATTTCCATATTTGCCATATACCTCGGCCAACGAGGCTCCTCTGCCAGCGCTGCCCGCCAAGTTTCTTAACCACGAAAATTTCCACCGTAATTTTAGGATCACAGTTTTCTCCGCCCAGCTACGAAGGCTGACTAAGACTGTCGAGGATCTTAAAAAGACTGTTGAGGATCTTCAAAAGAAGATTTAATATGTAGTCTTAGTTTTTGGTAGTTTGAATATTGTGTTCTTCAAATATTTCCCAAGTCGAGGCTGTATTTGTTTACTTGAATAATCAAAAAAAGTCGTATTAGCCTCAGATTGTGTGTGAATGAAAGTTCAGTCAGATTGCTCAGGTTTCAAACAACAAAAAATATGGAGATGGTAACGCCCGCACTGTTGGACAGGGTTATATATACATCCAACACAATGTAGCCAATTCTCATAAAACGTGCACACTCTATAAGTCTAAGATCTGAGTTCCCAACTGGCCTACTCTATTAAACAAAAAAAAATGCATCAGAACTTAAGAAGCATCACGATATGTACACAGATAATCTTTTAATCGACAATGCTGCGTTTGTCATTTCAACATGAATGTACAACTGAGCCTAGTTTACAAGGAACATTCATGTAGTTAAGACGCCAGAGTTCACAGTTTGATCGTTGTTTCATGTCTCATTCAATCATTCAGCTTGTCTCCACACAGAGTGTGGCAGCATGCTGTCAGTTCTAATAATATTCCAAGGAAATATTTCTGATAATAAACAACAGTGATCAGGAGAACTCTGGCGTCTATCATCTCATCTCACTAAGCAGGGCAACACTATTTTCTCACTCAGCCTTGATCAGCTACTTCACAATGTTCTGAAGAGCAGACACTGCATTTCTAATCAGCAAAGCATGACCTCCCTTCCCCAGCCGCCTTGCACAGCTGCGGATCCATGGGCACCTTACCAAGGACAGGAACCCCCATTTCATGGCATATCTTCTCAGCGCCTCCCTCCACAACACCCACTACCACTGAAAGGTTATTGTACCCCCACCTAGATTGGTGGAACCCTGAAAGACAAGCACATGGAGTATTCAGAGAGTTGAATTTCACAGTTCGATAAGTTATGCAGAGTAGTATGCAGGCAGCAAGTTTCAGTTTCTTGATAAAGCAGCTACATAATATTTCATACAAGAAATGGAAATCATGAATTGTCTACAATTAGAATGAGAAAAACAAAATTGTTCATGAATTGCAACTGCGAATCCCACATTCACTTTCACACTTCAACTCTATTCTACTGACAAAAGATGGTGGCACCTGTACAGATCCATAGGTCGATGCAGATTGTCCCCATGCATATGGAGCCGCTGATGCCTGATTGGACCCGTAGTAACTGGCAGTCTGCTACACCAGTTCTCCTTGCCTGAATTCATATCAAAATCATATTGTTATCACTAGATGAATATGAATCCAAACAGAGTTACAATGAAAGATAACAACGGCAGGTTTCCATTCAGACACAACATAAGTTTCAACAAGAAATACCGATCATTTGACCCAAAAAGAAACTCCAGAGCTAGGTGGCCTCCTCTGCTCCTTCTCCATGGCCTTGAATGAACAGTGGAAACAACAGGAAAGGAAATTTTAGTTGAAGAGCGAGCAGGACTAAGACGACATCGGCAGCAATCGGAGGTCGACGGAGTACCAAATTCGAGCTTACTCACTTTCTCGTTCCTCGTGGTGGCGGCCCCTGGTGGTGGCGCCGCGAGCCGCCGCCGCCGCGGACCTCCGCGCCCTCCCGTTCATGGCCTCCAACGGCGTGTGCATCTGCCTGCTGACGGCGTGTCGCACGACGGAAACGGAACCACGCGTGCCGAGCCGTGGGGCGCAGCGCAGCGCAGCGAGGAGAAGAGGGCTGGGCTGGCAATGGCCGACCAACCGGCGGCGGCGCCCGGCGTGGCCCTCTCCAGCCGGGGCTCCCGCGCCCGTCACCTCGCGTCGGGGCAGAGGCCCGCCGTTGGCTCTCGCCCGTGATCGAGCAGATGGCTTGGAGGCGGCGGCGGATCAACTGGCGGACTGCGGCGGCGATTCAGACCAAACGACGAACAAACCCTAGAGGGTTCTATTTTTTTATAAAAAAGTTATCCATCTGACTATACTACTTGTATTATCCACATTAACTATATTACTCAAAACATTTATAAAGTTACCGTTTTGTCCTTGATAAAAAAAGAATTACAAGAATGCAATTACCGCCTCAAGTGCTAATCCCCCATGTTGGCGGGAGGCGATGGAAGGCAATTTTTTTCTTATGGCCCAATCGTCATAGATACACACGGAGGCAATTTTTGCCTCCGTCTTTTTCCTCTGTTGCCTCCTACCTTTGTAGCCGCCGATCGGCCGCTACCGGTCGATTTGAGCCATTGAATTTTTCCTCAATTATTATAGAAAATTTCTAATAAAAAGCCATGGCGAGCCAAACCTGAGGCATGCAAGATGTGGCGGGAAGCAAGCACCCCAAGTCTTTGGTTCCGAGCCTTTTTTTTTCAACAAAATCACGGGAAAGGTAACTCCAAATTAACAGGACACAAACCATCCTCGCGTACGTACACCTGTACTTGTCTTTTGCACCTTCGTACGTTCGTATAATATATATCAACACAGACACACAGGTTGCTAGAGTGTGGCAGCACTTTCGTTATCCAACCTTCAAACTTCTAAAACCATCACATCGAAACAAAAAGGTGCTTTCACCGTTAGCTTGTAAATTACGAGATGAATCTAATGAGCCTAATTAGACTATGATTAGACCATCGAACGCTAAATTAACACATGCTCTAATGATAAATTAATTGTCTTTAAAAATTTGCCTAAAATAGTTTACGAAATTTGAATCTATAATTTTTAATTGGGCCACTTTTGGCACCCCAAATGTGTCTTGTAAAAAGTGTGATGTGACATTTTTTTAGTACTATTTTTTACTGAACACACCAATGACGTTTTTTTTTTTCATCAAGGAAGAAACACTTTTCAGCACCTCAAAACAGGGACTAAGCATAGCCGTAGTAAAACAATGATGCTTATATTCAGGTGATATCTGCTCTCTTCTCTCTCTTTTTTGTGCGAATAATAACTGCTCTCTTCTTATTGTCAGGCCAGTGTACGTTGTACTTATGGCTTGAGAATGAATTCCTATAAAACTTGTATATTATTACTATAGATCTCTTGCGTTTAAAAGATGCTCCCAATGATTTTTACTCCATCCATCCCATAGAGATGCAAAGTTTAAATCAAGTGACTTTAATTGTAGCTAAGTTTATAGAAAAAATAATATCACTCGGCGACGAAGATGCACCTGTCAACGCGTCGCTTGGAACATTTCCATAGTTGACATAACACTCGGCGTATTGATTGCCCCGGAGTAAAGCCCATATTGTAGTCTCTGTTTCTCTCTTGACTTTTGGCAAGTGCAAATACTAGACGGTCTCTAGGCTTGCTTAGCTCTAGCATGCTAGCTGTTGGAAGTTGGAACAAGATAACTCTACTAAACCCACTTGGCCGGGTGTCTATCCGCGTAATACATCAATTTTACCGATCTCTAGTCGCACGGTACGGGCGGTGGGTGACTTTGTTCTGATAGAGACAAGACATGATTATACGCGGGTGGGGTAACATCAATCGCAGCAGTCCCTGGTAGACAGTCAAGTACTAGCTCAAATTGCCAAGTTGCATAGTACTATGAATAACCCGTATCGGCAAGTGAATATGACTGAAATCTCACTCGTTCGGCTACTGGTTTCCACGGCTGTCACTGTGGTTGTGGCTGACGTTTAGAGTTTAGATATTATGGTTTAGAATTTAGAGTTTCGCATGTGCTAAGACTAAACGTCAGCTACAAGTGGTTGTGGTCTTAAATTCACTGTGGTTTTGGTCAAAATTCAAGCACACCTCAATATCAAGTACTCCCTCCGTTGACACAAAAACTGCGGTTGTGATGTAATTCGAGAACATTACAAATATGTGTCATATCTTGTTGAACAAATTTACAAATTATTTCTTCATTTGGATGGAGTAACTAGGAGTATACGATTATTATTTTTTTAGAAAAAAGAAATCTGTGGTAGAGGAATTACAAAGAACACCTACATCCACGTCCTGGTCCCAGTCCGTTCGGCCCAGTAGGACAGGAAGCAGCGCAGGAAACCGGCGCGGGCAGCGGAGCCGTACCCGCCGCGTCGTGGGCGCGCCCGGCGCGGTCGGTTCAGCGTCAGCGCGTCGCCGTCGCCGTCTCGGCGGTCTCGTCGTCCACCCGACGGCGATCGATCGATGGCCAGTCAGCTGCTGCGCGCGCGTCGGAGTTGCGACAGCACGGACACGGATGGGCGTGTGTGTGGCAGTGTGCCCGTGCCCGGCCCGGTTCTGGCTCTGGCTGCCTGCGGAAGCCATACCGTTGATACCGCCCCGCGGGCCCAGCGTATCTCTGACCAGTCGCACAGTACCCGGGTCCTACTGACGGGCGCCGTCAGCCGCTGGGACCCCACCGGCAGGCGTGCACGTCGCCCACCAACATGCTCTGATCCGAGCCGATAATAAGCCAGTAAAGACTTAATCAATTTTACAAACAACAGAGTGTTTATTATAACATTAAAAAGATATGCTGTGAAAACTATTGAGAGTACTCCCTTACTTTAGAATGCATCATTAGTGTCATTCCTATATGGGTCATTTAGGATTCTTTAGGATTATATAAACCACATATGTTTCCAACTCATGCATTCATCTTGGTTTGCATGGTGGCACGCAACATGTACATTTCATTTCATTTAGTTTTCTATAGTGATAGAAGTAGATATTTAGAAGAGTATTTGGGTATGTTATTATAATTTTTCGTTAGATCATATATGAAGCTAATTTGCATGTACATTTTACTATCGTTTATAATACCAAATGTGGCTAGTTTAGATTAAGAGAAAGGTGGATGATTTTCTAGACAATGGAATAAATCTAGTTACTATTGTTTTCGTCGATTTCTGAAGTCTATCAATGGCTGGTTCTGTTGTAAGAGAGTTTCTAAAATTTATCTGCCTTTGTTGCGCACCTCAGATCCAAAAAATCCTCCAATCTATGATAAAAGTCTAATCTGTGACTCTGATTACTGAAATAGACCTTTTTATATAATCGGAATATTGTTTGCTATAACTTGTGGTGTGATGTGAGCTCATCAGATCAGTCCCTACACACAGAACCCCTATACCTTTCCACAACCTGAACACTGTTAGGAGTGACTAGAGGATTGAATGATCGCTATGCATTCACAAGCTTTTGTCTAGCTTGCTGGCATGCGCAGTATATATTTTTTTACTATACACTCCTAGGTTCCTACAGTATGTTAAAAAGATCCTGATTTTGGTAAAGATGACCTAAGATTCAACTTTAAAGTTGTCACGTCTCCAGATCAGCATTGTCAGTGGTGAGTGGAATATTGAGATAGTCAACTTTTGTCTCTTAGCTGCGTGGTCTGAGGTAATACTCCGTACTACTTATAAACCAACGAGCTTCATCAGGGAAAACATGAGGCCGTTGCCAGGTTTTCCGCACACCGCTCCCACCAGCCAGGTAGCCGAACTGTTGTACTGGCCCAACCCCAAAAATTTTAATGTGCAGCAACGTGAGACAATCAGACAATGGAATCACATGAAGTATGTCCTGCCGATTGGCCGCCGTTCCCTACTAGCTACTCTGCTTGTGCAGTTGTGCTTTTTGTTGGGGTTAGAAAATTCTCGTCGGCGATCCCATCAAAGAAAAGTGAGGTGTATGGTGTATTGTCTTCGTCAATGCCTGCTTAATCTTTGTTCCGTTTGAAGGGGCTCCAGAAGCTCCTTTCTAGTACTTCCTCCATCCCAAATTATAAGTCGTTTTTTTTTTTTTACTCCAAGTTTGACCATTCGTTTTATTCAAAAAAATTTGCGCAAATGTTGTCAAATTCAAGTCATTCTTTAAGAACTTATATTAATAAAGAAAAGCCACGGCAAAAAAAGTGATATTTTGCACAAAATTTTTGAATAAGGCGAGTGGTCAAACTTGTTGTCAAAAAAAGTCAAACGACTTATAATTTGAGATGGAGGGAGTACATTTTACTAGCTTCAACTTGGAAGACAAATCGGCAACCACAAGCTTAAAAAGACAAATCTGAGAAGTGTATGCAGAGAGCTCCCTGTCGCTTTAGTATCATCCTTTTAACATATTTGCACTGATCTCGCTTTTTGAACAGATGGACCACATATTATAGACTGAACTCGTTCATACTATACTAGAAGAGAGTTGACTGCAGCATACTGCATACTACTCCATGACATTTCTTGAATGGAACAACCGCATCTCTAGTCTGTACTGCTTTTAAGTTCATTCAGTTCCACTGAGAACTGCACATTGGGTGCAAATCCTAGCAAATCCATGCATGGAAGCAACACGTTCCATTATTACTATAATTCTTTTCAGGCCCAATGTTTTTTTTTTTTTTCGAAAAACGCAGAAGAACTGTGCTTCATTATATTAAAGAAGAAAAAGAGGGCAAGAGCCCATACAACACCCCCACACAACACACACTCACGCCCCAACAGATGGTAGGATTTTTTCAGGCCCAATGTCAATGCATGGAAGCAACACGTTACATACAATGCTATGATTTGCACCCTAACTATAGGATTTTTCATCAAGCACCCCAAACAGATCTTTGTAGAACTAGGTAATGTGTGTCGCGAGGATTGCCTGCCCCTCAATCCATCCTTTCTTTTGGTCAATTGAGAAGATTCGTTTTATTATTACTATGTTTACTACTGGTAACTAATTGAAAGTATGTTCCGGAGAAGAGAGCACGCTGACCTGAGGTACCAGACAGGTATCAGGTTGATCAGAAGACACGACTTTTTTTTACATGGATTTCAGGCGTCTTTGACATCCAGACAGTCATCCGCTAATACTACTACTTGTACTCGGTCCCTGTTGCTCTTCACGCGTTGTCGGCATGCTCTTAACCAGTGATGTGGACCTCCGTGGGTTTCATCAGAACGAGTCCACTGTTGTTCGACCGAAAAACTCGAAATTCAGCGATAATAGGAATATGTGCACTCCGTTGTCCCTGTCCCTGTCCCTGTCCCTGTCCCTGTCCAGCGCCGCGCCTCTCGGTAGCTCTTGCCTTCTCCCTATATATAGACGCGATTGGGAGTCACCGAAACCATCAACTGCTCAGCTCGGCAGCTCCCAGCTCCTTCCTGGCCTGGCCTGGCCCCCTCTGCCTCTTGCTCACTCACCAAACACGCACACGCTCACTGTGTGCCTGACGCCCCCAGTTTGAAACGAACCCAGAAACGCGCGCCAAAGCAAAGTGACGTGGCAATATGGTGAGCATGGTGATCGCCGCCGAGAAGCCGCAGCCGCAGCTGCTGTCGAAGAAGGCGAGCTGCAACAGCCACGGGCAGGACTCGTCCTACTTCATGGGGTGGGAGGAGTACGAGAAGAACCCATACGACCCCGTGTCCAACCCCGGCGGCATCATCCAGATGGGCCTCGCCGAGAACCAGCTGTCCTTCGACATGCTGGAGGCGTGGCTGGAGGCCAACCCGGACGCGCTTGGCCTCCGCCGGGGAGGCGCCTCCGTCTTCCGCGAGCTCGCGCTCTTCCAGGACTACCACGGCATGCCGGCCTTCAAGAATGTGAGTGCCTGCTGCTGGCCTAGCTACTCATTGGTCAAGCGGCCGGGCAAACAGACGAGACTGACCACGTGATTTCCGCAGGCATTGGCGAGGTTCATGTCGGAGCAACGTGGGCACAGGGTGACCTTGGACCCCAGCAACATCGTGCTCACCGCCGGCGCCACCTCGGCCAACGAGGCGCTCATGTTCTGCCTCGCCGACCACGGAGACGCATTTCTCATCCCCACGCCATACTACCCAGGGTATGTGACTGTCCGCCGTTTTGTGGCGGGTGACTGGCGCCGCGCGATGCACGTTACTGCTAGTATAATATAATATAGGTCGGCCGCTGACTGGGTTGGATCGTCTGCTCTGCAGGTTCGACCGTGACCTCAAGTGGCGCACCGGCGCCGAGATCGTCCCCGTGCACTGCACGAGCGCCAACGGCTTCCGTGTGACGCGCGACGCGCTGGACGACGCGTACCGGCGCGCCGAGAAGCAGCGGCTGCGCGTCAAGGGCGTGCTCATCACCAACCCTTCCAACCCGCTGGGCACCACGTCCCCGCGTGCCGACCTGGAGATGCTCGTCGACTTCGTGGCCGCCAAGGGCATCCACCTGGTGAGCGACGAGATCTACTCCGGCACGGCCTTCGCGGAGCCGGGCTTCGTGAGCGTCCTCGAGGTGGTGGCCGCGCGCGCCGACGCCGACGGGCTGCTGTCGGAGCGCGTTCACGTGGTGTACAGCCTGTCAAGGACCTGGGCCTCCCGGGTTTCCGCGTGGGCGCCATCTACTCCTCCAACGCCGGCGTCGTCTCCGCGGCCACCAAGATGTCGAGCTTCGGCCTGGTGTCTTCCCAGACGCAGCACCTCCTGGCGTCGCTCCTGGGCGACAAGGACTTCACCCGTCGCTACATCGCCGAGAACACGCGGCGGATCAAGGAGCGCCGCGACCAGCTCGCCGAGGGCCTCGCGGCCATCGGCGGCATCGAGTGCCTGGAGAGCAACGCGGGGCTCTTCTGCTGGGTCAACATGCGGGGGCTCATGCGGACGCCGTCGTTCGAGGGCGAGATGGAGCTGTGGAAGAAGGTGGTGTTCGAGGTCGGGCTCAACATCTCCCCGGGGTCCTCGTGCCACTGCCGCGAGCCCGGCTGGTTCCGGGTCTGCTTCGCTAACATGTCCGCCAAGACGCTCGACGTCGCGCTCCAGCGCCTGGCCGCCTTCGCCGAGGCCAACACCGTCCAGGGCCGGGGCCGCGCGGTCATGCGCCGCGTGCTCAGGCCCCCAGGAGCATCAGCCTCCCGGTCCGCTTCAGCTGGGCCAACCGCCTCACCCCTGGCACCGCCGCCGCCGAGCGGTAGCCACACTACGGCTTGCTCACCGGAGCAATGTTCATAAACCACGGCCATGTATACTACCACACGGCTACAGCATCATTAGTAGTAGGCGATTAGTAGTAATTAATCATTGCTTATATACCACGCCGCCATTTTTCCTTGTGGCACCGGCCGATAGCTAGGTGCCCGAGGGACACTGTTGTATTACTCTAGGTAGGAGCAGGATGGAGCGATCGATGCCTCTGGGCATCGCATCGTGTATTTTTTGACTCGGAATTCCCCGTGCGTGTCCGTCCCACGGGCCGGCACAGGGACCTCCCGGTTGTTTTGGGTGTAGGCACACATGTCACTCTGTATCATGATTATTACTGTTACGACGATTTGTATTACTTTGGTCGATAAATACTTTTCACGCGCAGCTAACCCTATGTAGCTGTAGCCTTTGCTTGCAATGGGACTTGGGAGTTGGCCTGGACTTGTCGGTACTGCCGTTGAAGGCATCGCTTTGCCGTCATGAGAAAGTCAAACACGGAACGCTTGACAACATCATTCTCAACTCTCTAGAAGAAGGACGCCGCTAGTACAGATGATAGACTCTAGGCTTGATGTAATATAAATAAATCTACGTACTCTTTTGACTTTTACCGATATAAATCTACAAAATCCATTTGGACAACATCGACCTCAATGCTCTAGGAGTAGGACCATGCTAGTACTGATAACGAGCCTCCAGGCATGATGTACGTAATACAAATATACGTACTGTGTTGACTTGATTGCCAATCCATCGATCAACGTTGTCAGGATACTAAAGTGTTTTGTAGGGGAAACCGAACTTCATCATTAATTAGTCAGGATACTAAGGTTAAGAGTTAGCTACTATTATTACTACTACCGGGAGTATCTGTATATGGTCCATAAGTGGGAGGTTTAGGCATTTTGGACCTAGAGAGGTTCAGTAGAGCACTTTGCTTAAGATGGTTATGGAAACAATGGGACAACTTGCCGAGACCATGGGACGGATCAGAACTACCGGTGGATGACGTTGATCTTGCCTTGTTCTCGGCAGCCACAACCGTCACAGTAAACAATGGCAGGAAGGCATCCTTCTGGTTATCCACCTAGATAGAGGGCTCATCACTAGCAAAGGACTTTCCAAGGCTATACCAACATAGCAGGAGGAAGCACAGAACTGTACGGGAAGCGGTTCAGGATGGTAAATGGATTGAAGATCTAGCACATGATCTGAATACAGAGATCTTGATAGAGATTGCACAGTTGAGTGGGAAAATCCAATCGGTTCCACTAGATTTTTCGTTAGAGGAGGCAGATCATATCATTTGGAATTTAGAAAGCTCCGGTAAATACTCAGCCCGATCCGCATATGAGATACAGTTTGCGGGACAGACGTTATCAAATTTTCCAAAGCTAATATGGAAGGCTTGGGCCACGCCAAGATGTAAGTACTTTGTCTGGCTCCTACTCTTTGGATAGAGTATGGACAGCGGCTAGGCTGCAACTCAAGGGACTGGAGAATAACTATTTATGTGCTCTTTGTGAAAGAAACCTAGAGACAACCCTCCACCTCTTCACCGAGTGTTCCTTTGCCAAGAAAGTATGGGATGTGGTTGCGGTTTGGAGAAATCATCGAATCCAAATCATCAAACTGGGTGGAACAAAGCGACTTGGAAGAATGGTTCCTTCGGCTAATTGAAGGATGCGACAAAGAAGCACACTCTATCTCAATTCTAACCTTATGGCATTTATGGAAAGAAAGAAATGCAAGAGTTTTTAATAACAAGCAAGGATCAGAACAAGTGGTCTTCTCAAGAATTAAGGATGAGTTCTCTAACGGGAGAGGGCCGGGGAGGCAGGGTGCAAACCCCTGGGGAGAGAGATCAATTAAGCGTGAGCGTTAGTTTTTAGTATTTCACCTTGTCGGGCAGTCTGCTTGATGAGGTTTGCGCCCTCAAGGCTCTTTGATGTAAACTCTATTTCTTCTTATTAATATATGCCGGCAAGCGGATCTTTCAAAAACAAAAAAGAGTATTTGCATTGTCCATCTCGCATCCAACGATAGTAAATCTTGCCTTCATGCTCATGGTTAATTGTCACCTCATTTCGAGTTCCCCATGGTGATACAAATTGACAAGTTCTTCTCTTGAAACGATCGGATAGATATGTCTAGATTCGACATTGTGAGTACTTTTTGGACTATGTTGTTCTTTCTACGTGGTCTTTTTGAAAAGAAGCAAAGGTGCAATGTTGACTTGATTACCGATCCAACGCCCTTACAAAATGTCCTGTTGGACAACATCGTTTTCTCAATGCCCTAGGAATAGGACGCCGCTAGTAATGCGATAACGAGCCGCTAGATTTGATGTAACACAAATCTACGCATCTGTGTTGACTTGATTACCAACCCATCAATCGATTTGTCGCCGGGCATGTTTAGTTGGTGAAAAGTGAACCCAAAAAAATTCACATCGAATCTTTTCACACATGCATGGAGCATTAAATCTAGGTAAACAAAAACTAATCGCACAGTTTAGCTAAAAAAGTTGAGAGACGAATCTTTTGAGCCTAATTAGTCTATGATGGGACAAAAATTACCAAATACAAACAAAAGAGTGCTACAATAGCGAACCCAAAATATTTCACCAGCCTAAACACACCCTAAAGTTAAAAAGTCAGCTAAGTATCATTGCTACCAGGACCGCGCGCAGTTACAGTAACTAATAATATCTGTATCGAGGGTTCCCATTGTATTTGTATGGTCCAAACGTCATACGTGACTTAGTGAGCTCATGTCATGTGCTCTGTGCAGTGGTCCGCGTACTCATGCACCTACCTGCACTGGTTGACTGGTCTATCCTACTGTCCTGCGCGCTGGCCGGAGAGAACGAACATGGCGCCACGAATTTTGCTCGGATCACGGAATACTACGCTGCATGCTCCGCCGCACTGTTCTTCTCGACCACGAATTTTGGCACAAATTGCATTGGACGGTTCTCTTTGTTTATCAACGCCTTGGCACGATAGTCGAGACACTAGTTTCCTCTGTCTCCCCATTGTTTTATCTGTTCGATTCCAGTGTGCTGGGGTGGCGTGGACTAGAGGAAATTGTTTGAAGTGAACCTGTGAAGGCCGCCCAGCGATTCCGGGGTGCCGCCAACAGTGACGAAATGTCGACATGCAGATGCCAAAACAACGTCCGGGCGTATAGGCTAGGCTAGGCCTCAGCCCGAGCACGCCACATGGGGCTCACCCGCGCACTAGGACATGCATGTTCCGGTCAGGGTCGTCTTTGCATTGCCATTGGCCGGTCGTTCGCCGATGGAACACCAAGAACCGACCGACCAGACCCGGCTTTGCCGTGCAGATGGGTCTCCGGACCCCCAGAACGGAAAGAGCTCTTGTTCTCGTTCGTCCACAACCACAGGGGTGGTGCCTCTGCGGCTCTGCATGCGGCCAATTATTTTGGCCACCGTGGGTCGATGCATCGGGCTCAGCCTTTGCCGTTTTTGATCGACTGCCGGGACGAACGACCATGAACACGTCGTGGAAAAAAAGGGTGGTGTCGTACAAATGATGGATACAACGAACAACTTTTGTCGGGGGCATCGATCGGGATAAGGTGTGTAGGGGATGCCTGCTGTCTACTCTGCATGCAGCTCGCAAAAACCCAAAAGTTCCCAAAATTTCTATCACATCCCATCACATCGAAACATTTAACGCACCTAAAAACGCCTTGCCGCCACTATAAAATTTAGGTAATTAAAAACTAATTGCACAGTTTAGATGTACATTGCGAGGCGATTCTTTTCTTTTGAGCTTATTTACGCCATGATAGGATAATATTTATCACTAACAAACTAAACGCTACGACATGCGATGTGGCGGCCTACGGGAATTTTGCACCCAAATTTTGGGATCTAAACACACCCATATAATTCGTGCGAGGGAGGGAGGAATCTACTCTGCTGTCTTTCTCTCTCGTCCCTAAATGTTTTCTCTAAAAACCGTGTTTCCCTCACAGACACGCTTTGCCGGACAACACACATAAAGGGACGGAGGGAGCATGTGGCACACAGTGAATATTCCGTGTAGTGGTGGTGCTCATGTTGCGTCCCATGTCGCTGTGTGCCTCTACTGTACGGCGACGCGATGAAAGACAGACGGGTGGCTGCTGCCATTGGAAATGTGACTTCTCATCAGCAGCACATTTTGGTTCGTTCGCGAGGAGCTGCTAGGAAAGTTGCTAGGAAAGTAATGATAGTTACCGATCCTACCACGATGGTACAGTGCTACACAAGAACCTGACCACGATAGTACATTTTGGTTTTTGTTGGTTGTAAAATTTGTTTATTCACTACAGCTAGCATCACCATTTATTTGTTTTCGTCAGAGCATGCAGAACTTTTGAGTGTTCTGGCCGGTCACAACCTACGCACCCGTGACGTCACCGGGAGCAGCAAGCACTACCCAATTCCTTAACCTGCGTACGTAAGCATGTCTAACAAGGAGCATCTCTAAGAGTTTGTCAAATTTTATTTGGCAAATTTTGAGTTTTACCAACCTCTAAAGAGATATGCCAAGTAAAAAAAGAGTTCATCTCGAACAGTTTGTCATAATTCATTTGCCAAACTTAGATCTAACTTAAATCGGGAACCCCGAGAGAGAAAACAAAATTATGTTTATGCTCTTTCACCTCTTGAAAACTTATATCGTAAAACCCCGAGACGAAACAAAATTATGTTTATGAAAAAAAGATGGCAAGTTGATTTAGCAAACTGTTGGAGAGTACAATTTCATTTTCAAGTATAGCAAGTTCATTTAGCAAACTGCTAGAGTTGCTCTAATACTCCTCGCTATTTTAACTTTCTATCAAGGGGCATTGACGTTTTTACCCTCGGTTTGGACCCAATGGTGGTTTTACCCTCGTTTTTTTTGAACTTGGCATTTTACCCTCACTTTTTTCAAACGAAGGGAGTGTTTACCCTTACTGCTATGTCCGGGATAAACGGTGTTAAAAGGGACAACTTTGCCCATCCCGGCCGCGAGAGAGGAAGAGGAAGTGAAGGCCGATGCCGAGACCGACGCCCGCGAGCGAGGCGGGAGGCGAGGAGGACGACGTGGAGGAGGACGCAGACGAAGGAGCCCGGAGGAACGGGGAGGAGGAGAGACCCCACCGGGACCGCCCTGCGGCGCGGCGACGCCCCGATAGCCGCGGCCGAGATCCTCCCGAGTGGAAGGAGAGAGACGCCATTGGAGAGGCCAGGCGAGCGCCATGGTTGGAGGTGAGGAAGAGAGGGAGATGGACAGATCCTCCCCTCGGCCGACGAGGGCGCCGGGCGACGCTGCCTTGCACACCGCCCGAAACCCTAGCCTCCTGTGCTCCATGCGCGCGGTGGAGAAGGATGGATGGGGGCGGGCTCGTCCCCGCAGAGAGGGAGAGGCTCGGGCGGCGAGGGAGGGAACCGCGAGCGCGGTGGAGAGGGAGGGCACGGCGGCGGCCACCGGGAACCGTGAGCTCGCGGTCCGCGCGAGGAGCGCCCGCGACGGATGTGCCGTGAGGCCGAGCCTAGGGCCGCGAAGCGGGGACGGGTCCCGATACATAGAGAGGGGTATTTTTGGTCTTTTAGGCCGTTTCCACATTTCTTTTTATTTATTTTTTGGCCATTTAATCGGTCCAGCGCGGACGACGTCGAAAATAAGGGTAGACGGACCTTTCGTTTGATAAACCGAGGGTAAAAAATGCACGTTAGAAAAACCGAGGGGTAAAACGCCTTTGGCCTTTAAAAGGAGGGTAGAATCACCAAAATCCCTTCTATCAAATATATGTCCACCATTTACTAATTTATACACTTAGGTGGTGTTTGGTTTGATGGATTTTTTTGTGTTATGAAAGTCCCTAATGAACCGAACAGGTGGAACTTTTTTTTCAGACTTTTTTTCTACAAGTTCCTACAAGTACCTTATGGAGAGTCTTTTTTTTTCCAAAGTACTGTGACGGAAACAAATCATAGAACTTTTATAACCAAACAAATCCTAGAACTTTAAGTTTTCCTTTGTACGTTTATAATACAGTATTTGTGAAAACGAATTGAGTGAGAGAGATAAAATGACGTGTATATTTGTAATACGAGTAATAATATTGTTGGGTGTCGGCGATGTGATTGGCACTAAGAGCAAGTATAATAAGCCGAATCAGCAGGCGAGTAGCTGAACACGTAGGAAAAAAAGACATAGCTGGCGGAGAGAGAGTAGAAGAGAGAGAAGATGCGGGCGTCGGTGAAACGCCGGTGAAAAGCGGGCGACTTCGCTCGTCGCCGCTGCTTTGGCTCTCGACGGCACGTTGAACCCCGCACCGCTTTAATTGAAGGTGGGCCCGCCACCACCAGCTTGGCAGGTTGTGTGACCTGGAGCGTGAGACGCCCGCTTGCCGGCGAAACTAGTAATCTTGCTCTAATACCAACGAAAGGAGAGAGGAGGAGGACCGATCCCTTGCGAATTGCGATGCTGCTAGCTAGTCGCACATTTCAGCACATAGTTTTCTCCACCGACTTTGCCCTTTTCGATGATGTGAGAACAGGTCGCCCGATATGGGTGGTGGTGGCCATAGTCTCCGACTCCGATCCTCCCAGCGCTCCGCTTCGAAGCTTCCCAGATCCTGTCCATTGCGTGCTCAAGCAAAGCAACCTCCTGATGCCCATTGTTTAAAAAGGGTCGAAACTAAACCGACCTGTCTCCCTTCCTCTACGCGCTTTTTCCAATAATATATATATGCATACTACACTTGCGAGTACGCTTGCGGCTACTTTACTAGCCAGTAGTACAGTCAGCAGTATGTTGTCATGCATGCTTGGGGAGTATGGGCCGATTAGCTTATATCTTTTGGCTAAGCTTTGATGTTGCCCGTGATCACCAGAATCAGGCACGACTGTGACGCGATGTCTCCCTCCCCGACTCGTCTCCCACCGCCATGGCTAGAGATCACATATAAGTAGGCGATATATGGTCCCTCTTAACTTAACTTTCTCTTCTTGGATCTAAAGCAGCAAATATTAAAGGAGAAGTTAGTAAACAAAGCTATTAGACCTGTTCTGGCTGGTGTTGTGGTCGTTGACGATGCCCTGGCGTGATTGTAACCTAAGCATGGGCGCGGTTTAGTTGATTTAATTTCTGTCTAAATCGTCTGTGACCAACATTATATCGATCGCCATATATGTAAGGTTTACTATTGACCGTACGTCGTCCCGGTGCCAGCCGGAGTGCCGAAAACGACCGCAGTGTTATCCAGTGGAATGTGCACACACGCAGCTGTCAGCTGTGCCTGCGGAGTGTGGACCTGTGGTACGGTGGCTGATGCATGCATGTCTTTGGGTCGCTCGACTTGACGTGGCAGCACTGTCTATGACAACAGCACCGCGTTGTTGGTTTGAGTTGAGCCTTTTTTAATTGCTCCATCACTAGCAAAAAGCCTGCTTCCCCTGTCTGGTCGTCGGAGGGAGAATCTCAGCTCATTGCCAGTTCCGCTTGATGGTACGGTACACTCCCATTCGATTATTGGGTACACGGTGGTTTTACCTTGAGAAATGCTAGGGAAGTTAGGGGATGTTTGGTTTGTGCGGGTGTTTGCCATGCTGCCGTGGCGGCCACACTTTGTGGCGGTCCGGTCGACCGCCACAACTCGCCACGCGCACATTGCAGTGCATGCAACAGCAAAGGACAGGAACAAGCGACAAACTTGGCGGGGCAGTTATCATTCAAGCCGGAGACGCGCGCACTACCCGTGACGCCATCGTCGCCGACATGGGCACCCCCATACCGAAGGGACAAGCTTCCAACTACGGTCAGGGACGAGGCGACGCGATGACCACCGCCCATGCCCCGACCGCCATGCGGCGGCGACCAAAGCATCCAAGGCCGCCGAGAGCTCGAGGTAGCTATTGGCCAACCCACGAGCTTCGCTCGAAGAGCTCTCTTCGCCTGACAAGACACAAAGTATCATATTGTTCCACCTACCCCCCCGCCCCAACTCGGAGAGCTCACATGTTCTATCCCCTTGCTACTATAAAAGGAGGGGTAGGGTTTTCGATTGGGGCAAGCAAGCAAAGAAGAAGAACAACGCACCCGGCTCTTCTCACACCCGCATCCTCACTCTCATATTGGCACTTGCCTCAATCATAGAGACTTGGGAGCCCGCTCCTCTCTCGCCCGCTTGTGCGCACCCCAGTGCGAGCATTTGAGCTCGGATAGTGAACACTTTGGACTAGGGAGCCCGACTTTGCCCCGAACCAAGTATAAATCCCGTGTCATTGTCTCGAGCTAGGCCATTCGAGTCCGCACTAGCCACCATTACCGTGGCGGTGGTATTAGACCACGGCGGTTGGCGCGCGTAGGGGGCGCTAGTGCGACGATCTTCCCTCCGATGGCTTCTTCGCCGATACCGCCCGACCGGGGAGCGGCCGTGTTGCTGCGCCGGCACCCGACTTCACCGCCCGATCCGGCGAAGTCACTCGCGGAGCCGTCTTCACCCGCCCGATGCGGCGTGAGGACATTCCCAGGCGCCTCCGCGACCACCGCCGATTCCATCTCGCCCGACATGGGGCAGGACTCCGTCAAGCCCGCTAGCCCCATCAGCGGGCGGCAGATCGCTTCTTCGTCCGATCAGGACCTCCTCCCCGACATCCTCGGGACGCGAGCCTACGCAGGCTCGCTCGCGCGATGTCACCTTCTCCATCGCCAACGTCGTCCCTCCCGGCTCGCCTTGGCGAAGACGCCGGCGGTGAAAAAATTCACGGCAAGATACGCCAAGATGTACCCCGACGGCCAGCCGGGTCTCCCTTTTGGGGCAATGAACCCCGGAAGGCATCGGTCCATGAGCTCGAGCTCGCCCTCGATGGGATGAGCCTCACGGATCGCGACCCCACACCGCGTCCCGGTGTCACGTGTGCCACGCCCGGCGGGGCCACGGCGACCATTCCCCAGCCGACTCCCAGCGAAGACGCCCCAGACTCCTGCCGCCGCCACCGTGACCCGCCCGTCGATCACGCCAAGGCCCGGCCGGAGGAGCTTGAGGAGCTCGAGAGGCGCGGGCTCGGGAGCGCGAGGCCCTCCTCGGGCGAGCGAAGCAAGGGCGCCTCAAGGGCGCGCGGCCCGGAAGCGCGAGGCGCCCGCGGATCAGTACAATCCGCGATAACGATGCCGAGCAACTCCCGCCGGTGTTCGGGGAGAGCCTCCCAGAACCCTGGCGGCCGCCACAGCCTGGCAATCTGCCCAGCCCCCGAGGGGACCCCAGTGACCGCCGAGCCCACGAGCAGATCAAGAAGTTTCGTGGCAGGCGGCGAAGACGCCAGTGGCAAGCTCCGCATCACACGTCGACTTCAGGGAAGAGCACGAGGCCTCCTCTCATCCAGAGGTCCACGGCGCCGGCGGATCGGCGAGAACCGCGACGCCGCGTGACACCATCATCGCCCGACGGAAGGCGGAAGCAAGCGTACAACAAAGCGCCCGGGGACGACGACAAGCACCGGCCGCGGCGACTACGAAGCTGCCCCGCAAGTACGACAATCGCCGCGGAGGGCGTCATGACAAATGCGAGGACAAGGGCGCAGGCCCCACGCCGAACGCCGCTAACGGGAGTCCGTCTCCCAGGCGAGATCGCGTAGGCTTCGAGCTCGAGCTCGAGGAGGCCAAGGGCTTTCGGCCGCAAGATACACGACGCTCCCTTCCCTTCGTTTCAGGGCTCCGACCTCGGTGCGACAACGGGAGACCGACCCGCCACGGCTCGAAGACTACCGCCTCGGTTGTCAGCCGGAGGCGCCGACAGCCACTACTTCATCATCCGCAACCTGCCCCTCTATCTTGCAGATTCGGCTCGTTCTTGGCTCGAGCACCGCCCGGAGGGCACCATCCGCGACCGGGAGGATTTGCGAGACGCCTTCGTCGGCAACTTCCAGGGCACCTACGCCAGCCAAGCACGACCTGGGATCTCAGGGGATGCAAGCAGAAGAAGGGGGAGAGCTGAGGCGACTACATCGGGCGCTTCTCTAAACCCTGCAACAACCTCTCCGGGGGCCTCCGACTCCGAGATCATCACCGCGTTTACCTTCGGCACCACTTGCGAGTCTCATCCGCGAGCTCGGCGTCAAGAAGCCTAAGTCCGTGAAGGAGCTCCTCGACCCGCCGCCGGACACGCCGAGGGAGAGGGACGCCGTCTCCGCCGTCACGGGCAAGGGCAAGCCCACGAACGACGACGAGCCGAGGCCGCGGGCGGGTCCAGCTCCCACCCTTCGCAAGAGGAAGAACAAGAAGAACAAAGCGCCCCGTGACGACGACGACGAGTTTGTCGCCATCGCGGACAAGCGCAAGACCCCGCAGAAGGGGAAAAGGCTTTCGCCCACAAGGAGCACCGACAAGATGCTTTCCGAGGCCCGTGCCCACATCACGAGGGTCCCGTCAAGCACAAGATGAAGGACCGTCGGCTCCTGAAGAAGCACGTGATGGGCACGCCAGGGAGGGCGCCGAGGGCGGCCCAACCGGAGCCTATGGCGCAGAGCCCGAGGACGGGGGGGCGGCGACGTCTACATCGAGGACGGCGCCGTCACGTCGTCTTCGGCGGAGCCCCGGCTCTGAGTCAAGCGCCCGACAGAAGCTCACGCGCCGCGAAGTCCTCTTCACCGAGCCGCGACGCCCGCCTACCTCAAGTGGTCGAAGCTCGGCGATCACCTTCGACAGGGCCGATCATCCCGACACATCCTGTACCCGAGGGAGGTACCCGCTCGTCGTCGATCCCATCATCGGCACCAAGCGCCTCGGCAAGGTGTTGATGGATGGAGGCAGCGGCCTCAACCTCCTCTACGTCCACGCACTCCGGGCCCTTGGCATCACCAAGGCGCGCTTCGTCCCTCACCGGACCCGATCCATGGCGTAGGGCAGGGGAAGCGAGATGATCCCGCTCGGGCGGATCGATCTCCCCGTCACCTTCGGCACCCGGATAACTTAGGAAGGAGACCCTCACGTTCGAGGTGCTCCCCTTCAAGAACGCCTACCATGCGCTCGTTGGGGCGGCCGTGCTATGCGAAATTCATGGCCGTCCCCAATTACACCTACCTCAAGCTTAAGATCCCCGGGCCCAAGGGGGGTCATCACCATCGACTCCACCTTCGAGCACGCGTTGGATGCGGCCGCCGCCCGCCGATGACGCCGATGCCGCGGTCGATCGGCGCAGATGTCGCCGAAGATGGCGGCTCGGGCCGGTCGCGTATGGGGACACCCCCGAGCTCAAGAAAGCTGCGGGCACGAAGCTTGCGCCGATGGGGCTCGAACGCCCGGGAGATCGAGCCCATCCGGTGAGCTCATGAAGATCGTGGGCACTTTCGAGCCCGAGAAGGACGCCAAGGAGATAGAGGTCGATAATGATGGCCACACCCCTCCGCGTAGGGTCCGAGCTCTCTCCTAAATAGGAAGGCGAGCTCGTCGACTTCCTCCGCGCCAAACCTCGGCGTGTTTGCGTGGAGAGCCTCGACTTGCCGGGCATACCGAGGGAAGTCGCCGAGCACTCCTTGAACATTAAGCCGGCTCTCGGCCGGTGAAGCAACGGCTCGGACGTTTCGATGACGATCGGCGCCAAGCAATCGCCGAGGAGATAGATAAACTCTTAGCCGCTAGGTTTATCAAGGAGGTGTATCATCCCAGTGGATAGCCAACCCTCGTACTAGTCAAGAAGAAGAATGGGAAATGGAGAATGTGTGTTGATTACACGGGTCTCAACAAGGCATGCCCCGAAGGATCCGTTTCCTTTGCCGGCGCATCGACCAAATCGTTGACTCCACCTCGGGTGCGAAACCCTCTGTTTTCTCGACGCCTACTCGGCTACCACGGATAGCGATGAACGAGCTCGATCAGCTCGCCACCTCCTTCATCACTCCGTTTGGCGCATTACATTGCGTAACGATGCCCGCCCGGTTTGAAAAACGCTGGCGCCACCTTCCAAAGGTGTATGCAGAAAGTCTTCAAGGAGCTCCTCGGGAAGCTTGTAGAAGCTTTACGTCGATGACATCGTCGTCAAAACGAAATGCTCGAAAAGAGCTGCGTCCCGGACCTCGAAAAAGGTCTTCCCCAAACTCCGAGAATACGGGGTCAAGCTCAACCCCGAAAAATGCGTTTTCGGGGTCCCGCGAGGGAAGTTGCTCGGCTTTATCGTCTCGGAGCGCGGCATCGAGGCCAACCCCGAGAAAATCGCCGCCATCACGAGCATGGGGCCGATTAGGAGCGTCAAATGCGTGCGGCGGCACGGGGGCTGCCTCGCGGCGCCGAGTCGTTTCATAGCCCGGCTCGGGGAGGCGAAGCCTCCCTCTCTACAAGCTGCGAAGAAAACCGGGCGCTTCTCCTGGACCGACGAGGCCCGGCAAGCCCTCGACTCCACGAAACAACTCCTTGCCCGGACCCGCCTTTGTGCTCGTTGCTCCTGCGGCTAATGAGCCAATCCTTCTCTACATCTTGGCCACCTCGAAGGTGGTGAGCACCGCGCTCGTCGTCGAGAGAGAGGAGGAAGGGCACGCACTCAAGGTACAGCGTCCGGTGTACCGTCGGTGAGGTCCTCCCGACACCAAAACTTCGCTACTCCACGGCTCGAAAAGCTCGTGTGCCTTGCTGCTCATCACCAGCATCAAGCTCGGACATTGCCGACTCCCACCCGGTGACCGTCGTCTCGAAGTATCCTCGGGGAGGTCATCCGCGGCCCGAGGTCACGGGACGCTGCGGCCAAGTGGGCGGTCGAGCTCATGGGCGAGAGCCGAAATCACGTATGCGCCCAGAGACGCCATCAAGTCTCGGGCTGGCGAGACTTCATTGCGAATGGACCGAGGTCGAGCGACCACCTAGGCCCGGCGACATCGAGTCTTGGACCCTACACCGGCCGGATCGGTAAAGAAGCACGGCGCCCGGCGTCGGCCTCGTCTTCACCTCTCAGAAGGTGTGCATGAAATACTCGATACGCACTTCCCCGCGTCCAACAACGTGGCGAATAATGGGCGTTGGTGAACGGGCTACGAGTGCGCGCGACGAAGCTCGGCATCCGGCACCTCGAGGTCGGGGAGACTCCGAGCTCGTGAAAAACCAAGTCATGAAAGAGGTCGGCTGCGTCAACCCGAAGATGGTCGCGTACCACCGTGAAGGTCCGAGAACTTGAGGAACATTTCCACGGGCCGGAGGTCAACCACGCCCACCGCACCTCCTCAACAACGACGCCGACGCCCTCGCCAAGCTCGCGTCGGACCGCTTTGCCGGTTTCCCGGGAGTCTTCATGCACGAACAACACAAGCCTTCGATACGGCTCGGGAGGAGCCCGCCGGAAGGTGCGAGCTCAAGCCCCGGCCGGACCCCATGGACACCGGACGTCCGCGGGGGTCGGCGCCCCGATACAAGGGCCCGCTGGCGCGAGAGCTCTTCCGGTGCGGGCTCGGGGGCC
The DNA here is from genome assembly GCA_015847255.1 of Hyparrhenia diplandra. Classification (NCBI taxonomy): domain Eukaryota; kingdom Viridiplantae; phylum Streptophyta; class Magnoliopsida; order Poales; family Poaceae; genus Hyparrhenia; species Hyparrhenia diplandra. The sequence continues at coordinate 103,596 of JADLZK010005995.1, forward strand.
GGCTCGCGGGCCGGCTCCGGGTGGGTCGGGTCGCCAGCCACCCGAAGCCGACGGGCGTGTCCCGTTGCTACGATGGGCGAAGCAAGGCGAGCTCCCCCCGGGGCGGGAGGAGTCGCGACGGCAGCCCCGGAGGGCTAAGGCTTTGCCTCGTGGGGGAAGAGCTCTACCGACGCGGGGCAAGCGGCATCCCATATTGTTTGCATCACCATCGAAGATGGTCAGGAGCTCGTCAAAGAAATCCCACGGGGCGAACGCGGCCATCACGCACACCTCGTCGGAAAGCTTTCCGTCAAGGTTTCTCACGGCCGACCGCGTCGCCGGCGCCACTTTCGGGTCGTCCGGCGTTGCGAGGGTCGCGGTTCGCCAAGCGGACACACCTCCGGCCCAAGCCCCTCCAAACGATTCCGCTCACGGCCGTTCGCCGTGCAGGGGGTCTTGACATGGTAGGACCATTCGAGGGCGGCCGGAGGATACACGCATCTCCTCGTCGCTATCGACAAGTTCTCCAAATGGATCGAAGTCATGCCCATCGTGCGATGCCGAGGAGGGCCGTCAAGTTCTTCACCCGGCATTATCCACCGCCGGAGTCCCGAACTCGATCATCACCGACAAGCGGCACCAACCGTGGGGAAGTCTTCATCGGCCGGTGCGGCGATCCGCGGCATCGCGTCGACCGCGACGTATCGGCCACCCTCGGACCAACGGACGGGTAGAGCGAGCTAATGGCATGATCTGCGGGCGTGAAGTCCCGTATCTTCGGGGGAGGCTCGAAATACGCCCGCCCGATGGCTAGTCGAGCTCCCCGCGGTCGTGTGGAGTCTCGCCGTACCACACCAGCGGGGCCACCGGACGAACCCCGTTCTTCCTCGTCTTCGGGTCGGCGGTTCTTCCTACCGAGCTCGAGTACGGCTCACCCCGAGCTCGGACCTTCGGCGAAAGCACAATAACCAAGCGCTTTCGAAGGCGCGCGGACCGGCTCGGCGGCTTCGTGACATCGCGCTCATCCACTCCGCCAAGTACCTACAATCCATGCGGCGCTACCACGGCGACACGTCGGGGGCGAGCCTTCGGCGTCGGCGATCACGTCCTACGGCGAGTCCAAAGCCCGAGGGGCGGGCACAAGCTCTCCGCGCCATGGGAGGGTCCCTTTATCATCGACCAAGTATTGAGGCCGGCACGCGTACAAGCTCAAGGACCATCGGGGGACGAATCCTCACCAACGCATGGAACATCGAACAGCTACGTCGCTTCTACCCTTAAGATGTATTTTGAAGTATCATAAGCTGTAAAAATTCAATAAGACACCGATTCGATGCAAAGATGCGTGCAAGCATCTCGAATTCACGTCTTAAGCTGCGAGCAATGACGGGCCTTCATCGACAAAGGCCGCCCTTGCTTCGGGGGCTACAAGGAATGGGGCGCACACCCCATCGGTTTTACTACACCAATTTTTTCGCAAATTCTTCACAAAGATCACAACAACGAGCTCTCGCTCACGAGACCGTGCTCCTTTTTCTTAACGTCTTAAAACAACTAAGTCACGAGTTCGTCAACAAAAGGCATGGCGCGACCGCCTAACGATCTCACACGCCCCGCGGCTAACGAGAAACGCCCCGTCATCCGACTTCCAAATACGAACTCGTAAAAAGTTGGAACAAGGACCTGAGAATAGGAAAAGGAACACGAGTGATCTTCATTCCAAACACGAGTCCCTTTAAATCCTTAACAATGATACCTCAACTACGAGGACTTAGAAACTAAGCGCAAAAAAGGGGCTTGGCCCCGAGCTCCTACTTTTTTTTTACGCGAGAAGGAGGGTCCTCGTCCATCGCCCCCGCGACGAAGTGCGCCCGCGGCCTCCCGGCTCAGCGCTTTCGGCTCCCTCCGTGATGAGTCCCGGGACTCCCACCTCTCGTGGCGAGCTTATAGAGCTCGGCGGACAACTCCACGGAATCGAGCTCGGCGGCGTGATCTTATCGCTCGGTTTGAGCGTCGTCGATACCGGCGCCCATCCCGCCTTCACCGCCTCGACGTCCATTTTCGGATAGTGGCGAAGATAACGCCGACGGCCTTGTGGACCACCGGTGGCGTCCTCGCCACCTTATACGGCACTGAGGGTCGCTCCGCGGGTCCGCCATCTCCTCAACAGGGCGTCGCATACATCCTCGGCCCGCGGTAGCGAGATCCTCGAGCGCCCGCTTCGAGCTCGTCGCCTCCTCAGGTGGCCTCGAGGCACAAGCCCGAAGACGCTCAAGCTCCTCCTTCGCGTCCACGAGCTCGGCGGTGCGGCCGCTTCAAGTCCGTCTCCTTCCCCTTCGGCGCGAGTGGCATGCTCCAGGGGGTGGCCTCGGCGGAGGCAGATTCCGCTCCATGTCCGCAGCGTCCCACGGGCCGCCTTCGGGGGACTTCTCCTTCTCCCCGCAAGACAAGAAGGCGGTTCGATAACGGAAGTCACCACGACTCGATATACGAGGCGCGGATCGGTCGCCCGCACACTCCACGGCTCACTGTGCAGAGCTCCTGCTCGTTGTGCGAGAAATGCTGGTTCTCCTCGTTGAGCGGTCCCTCTCCGCGATCGTCGCGTGGCAGAACACCACATTTCGGCGACCTCGCGATCATACGCCTGAGGTCCCGCCGGCGAGGACAATCAGCCCCAAATCTTGGAGAAAACAAAAACGCAAGACGGGGCGGTGACACTCACCATAAGCTCGGCCTCGCGACGGAGGCACTCGGCAGTCTCCGTCTTCTCCTTATGAAGGGCCTCCGCCCTCTGTTCGGCCGCGAGAGCGCGAGCTCCTTGTCCTCGAGCGGCGGTGGAGGGTGTCGAGCTCCCTCGCATCTTCTTGCGGCTGCTTTGCTCGTGGGCGAGCTCAAGCCGCTCCTCCGCCGAGCCGCCTCCCTGCCGTGCGGCCGGCTCCCTCTTGTGCCACCGAAGGCCGGCCTTCGCGTCCCGGACGAGTCCGACGGCGTCCTCCGTCAGCGCGCAAGAAATTGATGCTTTGCTTGCGCGCGCGGCGCCGAGCTCTTCACTCATGTCCTTGTACAGTTCAACGAGCTTCCCGGCGAAGCCCCGGCCCTCGAGAAAGTCGTGTCGGCTGGTTGTGTTCTCGGATGGAATCCTGCACGCCCGAAAGGCGCAAGCACATGAACAACTTGGGGAAGCACAAGAAAAAGGAGAGAACACGAGGCCATGGCGATCTCGAACCCGCACAAGTCGGAACACGCCACGCCGGGTCCTCGGTGGGCGCGGGCGCGGCGGCGTCATCGGGGTCGGCGGAGAGGCGATGTCATTTCCCCCATTTGAACGCTCGCCCGGCCGGCGCCGCGACGAGATCCCGCCGGGGACCCACGACATCTTCGGGGCTAGCCCGATGGACCCTCACCTTCGGCTGCAAGAACCCGGGTCGCCTCCGCCGTCTCTTCGCCGTCGGAGACGTCGATAACAGGGATCTCGGTGGCAGCCTCCTCGATTCGTGTATGAGCCACCGACTCCCGCTGATCTTCTCCGGCAGCCTCGCCCATGGCCGGAATATCCTCGGACCTCGCCGTCTCCCTCTCCGGCGCCACCGGGATCTCGGGTGGCCCCTCGGCCCCAACGGGCGGTCGGCCGGAGTCTCACGATCAAGTCCGGGGTCACCATCGACGCCGACTTCGCGCCCACGGTTCGTTGCCGAGGCGGGGCGGAGAGGAGGAGCTCGGCGTCGGCAATGAAGCGCAGAGGTCGACGTGAGCCCTTGAACGGGACCCCGCCATCATCCGGGACCCCGTAGTCGCGCCCACCGTTGCCGCCGTCGTCGCGCCCGTCGCCATGGGCGGTGTCCCCACCGCCCGGCTTCGTCGCGGCAGCCCCGAAGCTCGCCCGGCCTACACTCGAACTCGCGGAGGCCGAGGCTCGTCGTTCTGGCATCGAAGAGCTCTCCATCGCCGGGCCCGAGCTCGCGTCGGCCGAGGTTTCCTCACTCGTCAGGGGGGCTTCGTCGGGTACACCGGGGCCGCCCCGGCAACGCCAATGACAACTAAGACCCACGCGCCCGAACGCCATGCACGACCGTAAGGGGAGAGAACTCACCGCGTCGATAGCCCGCCTCTTCCGGCGGTGGCTCGGGCACCCCGGACCCCGGGTTGACTCGCCGAGGAACCCGCCCTCGAGTGCGGGCGCGGAGCACCGGGCGCCGCCGAGGCCAGGGCGCCGACTCCTCCTCGGCCAGCGGCGTCGCCTTCGGCATCAAGCCGGGAGCCCCGATGAGGTCCCGATCTCCTCGGCTACGGGCCTCGCGGACGACGGAGGGGGACGCTGCTCGGGTGCCTTCGCCTTCCTCCTCCCCAGCGCGCCGCCGCTCGGCGAGCTTGTTTTCTTGGGGGCTCGGTCGGCCTCTCCAGCGTCGCCCTCTCGGGGAGGGAGGACGCGAACCAAATGACTTCACCGCCAACTCGCAAAAACACAAGCTCATCCTCCGGAACTCAAAGCGATAAGTAGGCAACCTCGAACAAACAAGAAGTATGAGCTCTTACCGGCGCCCGCGTATCCGCATCGGGGAGAACTTGCCCAGGGGGGCTCCGGGGCCCTCGCACCCGTCTGCGTCGGCCGAGTTATCCACCATTCCACCTGTTCAGCGGTGCGCGGGGACGGCGTTCGCGTCCCCACGAGCGGCGCGAGCTCCGGCTTCATCTCCCGGGCCGAAGACGTCGTCGTTGGAGCGGCACGGGGCGCGCTTCGCGAGCCGGGCCTCGATGATATGGTTCCTTTGATCGGCGTCGCGGAGCGCCAGCCGTCTTCAACGCCACGGCCTCCACCGCGAGGGCGTGATCGTGCGGGCCCCTCACGCCACAGCGCTTGCGGTGTCGAACGTCTTCCCGGTGTACTTCGCCGGCAGAGGATGGTCGGGGTCGTTCTTGAGGGTAGAACCACTCCTCCCTCCACCCGGGTTTGCCGCCGGGAAGTCGCCCTGGGGAAGAACTCGCGGACCTTCCCACCGCGCAATCGGATCGTGGACGCAGTAATCGGAGCCGCACCTCCGGGACCTCCGTCGCCGCCCTTCAAGCCCCGGATCTTGGCGTAGACGAAGCCTGGGAAGAGCTCCCAGTTGGGGGAATCCCCAACCATCCCTCGCACGGCATCGTGAACGCCAAAAAAAGGATCGCGGAGATGCCGTTCGGCGTCGTGCCGGAGCTCGACGCCTGATATTCTCACGAAAAGCTCGGAAGAAATCGTCGGCGGGGGCGCGAGTCGCGCTTCGTGGAAGGCCACGAGCGACACCACGTACCCAGCCGCGGATCGGGAACCGTCGCGACGGCGGTGGGAGGATCCACTCTTCGGCCTCCGTCGCCCGGTACGGGAGCCCGGCCGACGAGGGCCGCAGCTCTTTGCCGCCGCTTGGTCGCCGTCGAGCGATGCCATGTCCCCATCTTGCGCTCGCGGAGGCGGATCACTGGCGGAACAGGGGGAGACGGAGAAGTAGATCTGAGCAAAGAAGTATGTCCTCTCTCTCTCTTTCTATTTTTTTTTTCTCTCTCCGCTCTTTTGGCTTTACGTAGAAGGAAGGGGAAGAAAGGTGAATCCGCCCCGATCTCCGCCTATTTATAAGGCCCAGGTGCGACGGATGCGCCGAGAAGGAACCGTCGGGGTGGGGCCCACGCCGCGTCGTCGGCCCACGCGCAACGGCTATCGCCACAACAACCCACGGCCGCCATCCGGAGGAAGTCCGGCGGTCGCGGCATTAATGGGATAACTCCGACCAACGGGAAAAATTCCAACGGTAAAAATCCCAACGGCTATTTTACCGCTGGGCGGACGCCCGAGAGCTCGACACACACGGTGAAAATCTTCGAGCTCGACGATAGAGCTTGATACACGAGCTCGCCATCCTAGGGTTCTAAGGCCGGCCCAAAGACAAGGGCTCGACCGGTCGCCCGGGAACACCACGAGTGAGGGACGCTAAGGCAAAGCGCACCGAGCGACTCTTGCCCCGAGAACTCGAACGAACTCGGGGGCTTTCGCCTAAGCGTGTTCGGGTCGCCAAAGGAAACAAAAAGGCGACTTGAGGTTATCCTCCACGAGCGAGGAGGACACGAGTCCACGGGCTCTTGAGCGAGCCGGAAACCGTAAAAGTCGCGCCTTTGGAATATGAGGTCGGTCCGCCCGGTGACCACATCGAACGAGCTCGAGCTTGACCTCCCGGACCACCCGCTATCAACTCACCGAGCACTTTCGGTTTCGGCCAACGAGGTAAAACCAAGTCGAGCTCACCCCCTTTTACGGCCTCGTGCTATAAGCGGGAAAGCGAACACACGATAGCCTATAAAAGCCTCCACGCGGACCTCTCGTCCCCGCGGAGCCTCGGGGACTACACCCGCAGGTTCGCTCGAGCACACCTGCGGGGATCACCAGGCATCACCGAGACGAAACCCAAGCAAAGGGAGAGACACGGGGGCTACTCTGTGCGGTCGAGCGGCGAAAGACGTCGAGGCGAGGCGGGCCCCTCCGTGCCGAGGAGGTGTTACGGACTCGGGAACACTATCGACAAGATTGTCCCACGCTTCCCGTCACAAGCGTCGGGCCCGAACGCCTCGCCCAACGAGCTCGAGACCTCGCGACTAACTACGGTCGAGACCTCGGCCATGCAGGACAAAATTGGTACCTAACCCTTACGCCTTCATTGTTCATAAAAGCATACATACATATAGGCACGAGTGCATGAACCCGATGAAGGAAACTACAAAAACGAAAGGGTACGAAGAGGTCCTATCTACAACGGCTTCCACGGCGACGGCGTCCCTACGGCCTCACCCGAGCTCGCAAAGCTGCGGTCGAGAAGCGTCTTGCGGTCCTTGTCGAGCTTGAGCTTGGTGACGATGACCTTGGAGGGGTGGATGCCCACGTTGGCGGTGGAGCCGTTCACCTTCGCCCTTGCGGTCGTTGTCGAGCTTGAGCTTGGTGACGAAGACCTCGCCAGACGGAAGCCGCCGCCGCCTCCGGACTCGGCGGGCTACTCTTTGCCAGCGGGCGTCGGCGTCGATGTTGGCCACCACCGCCTCCGCGGTGACCTCGAACTCCTCGACGTCGGCACCAAAGCTTCGCCCACCGAGTCTCCATCCGCAAAAACCACGGATCCCGCCAGGTCGGCGCCAGTCGCCGACGACGCCATCGCCCGAGCCGTTTACCGCTCCGCGACGGGCGCCGCGGCCGCAACTGCGGGAGCCGCTCCGTAGCGATCCGCCTCTTCCGGGTAGCTGCGGCGAATTACGGGGAGGATCGGCGGCGGACATCAACTCAAAAAGACCAAACGGGAGGGGAGGCGCTCACTGCGGCGAGCCGGTCGGCATTCTCGCCACCGAATGCGCCGCATCGCGAAGCTCTGCTCCGGGGTGTCGATGAGCGCCGCCCTCACATCTCCACGACCGCGGCGGCAGGGCGGTCGGGCGGAGGCGGAGGCGGCGCGGAGGGCGCGGAGAAGGCATGGCATGGGGGGCGGGCTGGGATCGGCCGCCGACGCATGTTGCGCCGGGAAGGCGAATCCCCCTCTGGCGGCGTCGGCGTCCTCCTCCCGGGCCTCCAGCGTCGAAGACCCTTGACCCTCCATCCGTCGGCGAAGGTGGCTCAGGGAGGGAAAGTGCGGAGGAAGAAGACGAATGCCACCTCCACGACCCGAGCCATTGTATTTATAAGCCGGGCCGCGGCGGTTCACCTCCCCACGCGGGAGGCGCCGGCAGCGCTTCCCCACGGTCTCCACCCACGATGCACGATTCGCGAGGAACCGTCGCCAATGACGGCGACCGTAATCGCGACCAATCGCGGGGGCACGCGGCGCCCGCATTAACCACCGAGCAAAAACAAAGCGGCAGACGGCGTTTCGGTTCCCAAGGAGCCGTCACAAGGCGCCGCCGCAACGACCACGAAGCCGGCTCATTGGAAAATCCACTAAGGGAGAGCGGGCTCTCCCGATGGCTCGAGGGGCTCGACAACAGCGGGTGCCGAGCACCCATACCCGAGGTCGATCGGCCCGGCCGTCGGGCGAAGGAAGGCGAGCTCGGGGATCGGCGACCTCGAAGACAACAGGTCGAAGGGCTCACAACAACACTAAAAAGCCTCGCGAGAGCTCACGCCTCTCCGGGCCTCGAAGCTACACCGCGGGTGCTTCGCGCCCCGCGACAAAACATGACTCGAACCCCTGCTCCAAGTGGTGCCAAGCGGGAGCATTTGAGAGAGATCTCTCTCTCTCTCAAATGCTTTCGGGGCTACTGTGGGGATCAATATTTTGGATGACCCCAATCCGTCAATCAAGACCCTCGACATCATGTCTCGGAGGATTCTAACCAAGGACCTCTCCTCCACCCATGGTCGCCTACGGCGAGGAGCGGGGTTATACGGCGCCACGAGCTCTTTCACAAGCGAGACCTCTTTCCGCCTCGCTCGAGGTCTCCGTCGTCGACCTTTTCGAATGCGTACTTTCGAGCTCTCGAAGCAAGACCTCTTTCCGCTTCGCTCGAGGCGGCCCCTTCAAGTTTGTGCGCTAGAGCTCTCGGTGCGACCTCCTTCTCCGGTCGCTCGAGCTCGAGCTCGAGCGAACCGCTCAACAAACGCCCCGTCTACGAGCTCGTCCCCTGGCGTCACGCGGAAGAGAACGGGAGTTGGCCAACCACTCCCTGGCGGGCACGCGTGGCCATGCGAGGCACGATGGCGGAAAAGATCGGCCCGTGTCGCCCGCCCATGCCGCGATGACTCCAACAAGTGCGTCCACAAGACGCGCAGTACGAGGGCGGCGTGCGCATACCTCATCCGCGGCATGGACGCCCCCACGCCGACGGGGACCGTTCAACCACGATTGGGGTCGGTCGCGACCCTTTACCGCCACTGGACCGGGATTAGCGCGTGCGGCGGCGACCAATTTGGCATCCAAGGCCGTCAAGAGCTCAAGAGAGGGCCTGGCCAACCAAAGAGCTCGATCCGAGAGCTCGATCGTCGTATCCTGTCAACTCAGCAACTCCGCCATCATGGCCGGGGAGGCGGCACTACCCGTGCGCCATCGTCGGCGACATGGGCACCCCCATACGAAGGGACGGCTTCCAACTACGGTCAGGGCGAGGCGACGCATGACCACCGCCCATGCCCGACCGCCATGTACGGCGGCGACCAGTTCTCGGCATCAAGGCCGCCGAGAGCTCGAGGTAGCTATTGGCCAACCCACGAGCTTCGCCGAAAGAGCTCTTCGCCTGACAAGACACGGTATCATATTGTTCCACCTACCCCGCCCCAACTTCGGAGAGCTCACATGTTCTATCCCCCTTGCTACTATAAAAGGAGGGGTAGGGTTTTCAGTTGGGGCAAGCAAGCAAAGAAGAAGAACAACGCACCCGGCTCTTCTCACACCTGCATCCTCACTCTCATATTGGCACTTGCCTCAATCATAGAGACTTGGGAGCCCGCTCCTCTCTCGCTCGCATGCGCGCACCGTGCACGAGCATTTGAGCTCGGATAGTGAACACATTTGGACTAGGGGCCCGACTTTGCCCGAACCAGTGTATAAATCCTGTGTCATTGTCTCGAGTTAGGCCATTCGGGTCCGCACTAGCCACCATTCTTTGTGACGGTGGTATTAGACCACGACACAATGCATGCCAAAACTTTGGATAATACTTAGTATAGATTCCAAGATTAACAAGTAATGTTCCCGTAAATGCAGACAACACTTGATCAAGCAACATATCCAGTAGTTCATGCATGTGCGGTTCGTATTGCGTACTGTAGCTGGCAAAGGATGCTGAACCATGCAGAGCATATTCCGGGATGGCGATGTCACATTGTACTGTAGTAAGTTTGAATCGAAAGAGGCCGGTGGGTGTCCAGAAAGGTTACGGCACTGTGCCACGGAACATGTCAATTTTCTTGAATGATGTTGAGGGGCTCGGCCGCGGCCAGCGGTCTACTAGCACACGCAAAAACTCGTCACGCCCAGGTGTAAAGCTGCTGCAGCTGGCCGCACACCGTCGACGTACGTAGGCCGCGTACGGCAACGTACACTCCGCCCGTGGTAATTCTTGAAGGCGACCCCCGGCTTTGAGCTGAACAACGACTGTGGGCGCAGCATGTGCGCATCTGCACTCAAGGGCGGAGCTACGTTGGCAGTAGGGGGGTGCCAGCCACCCCAAAAAATTTAAAAAATCACTTATAAAAAATAGATTTTTCATCATTATTTTATACTAAATTTTTATATCTATAAGAGTAAAGGCATCCCCAATATTTTACGCTAGCTTCGCCCCTGTCTGCACTGCAGTGGCGTACCCGAGCGTTGCCGGCCTCCGCCTCCCACCGTGACATGTGAGCGTATCCGAGCGCGTTGGCAAGTGGTGGTGGAACCCGCGGCCGTGTGGTCGACGTGTGATCGGCGATCGTGATGTCTCCTCTCGAAGAACAAAACTGGGAGTAGTAGCTTATGTGCCGTCACCGACACTAGGGAAAAAACGGTAAGAGAAGGGACTGTCTACCTATCATTTGGACTACGTTTTCCATTTCCTTCGACACTACTACTAGCTAGGAGCAACATTATTCGGCTGTGAGGTTGGTAGAGATTTGAAACCTGAGGCGGCGACTGCCGACGTGAAAACTAGAATAGCGTGACTAGTACATGAATGTAGCAAACATTTATCCGACAGAGGAACAACATGTGGGGTCGTGCTGCTAAACTTTTGGCTTGCCGATCAGTAATCAGCCAACTAAAACCCTGTACTTCTAACTTGACGGAAAGTTCATGTGACCCCGACACCCGGCGCGCTTATAACCAAAGATTGTAGCACATTTAGAGCCAGTCAAGGCAAATTAAAACATGCCACCTTTTTTCTAATTTCGAACAGCGTACGTGCAAATAGGCATGCTCATCACTTCTACTCCCTCAAATTATAAACATACAGCATTATTACTAGATACTACATAACAAAGGTTATGAATTTAGAAAAAAAAACACCTTATAATTTGGACAGAAAAAAAGTTATAATTTCAAAGGAAGGAAGTAACATATACTTCTTCCATCTCTTAATGTTTGTTGTCGTTGGTGCACGTGCCACAAGTTTGTTGTGATTTCTAGAAAATCAATGCAGCATTTGTATCTCTAAACATATATTTATTAAAAAAATTAGATTTAAAGATCTTTCCAATGATACTAATTATAACACGGGAATGGTTTGAAAACCGCACCAAATCCAAACCAAACTATCTGTTCTGGCGTGGCAATCCGATCTAAACTGCCCCACCATTCCTGTCCCCCAAATCCAAACCAAACCAAACCGCTAGCCACTTACGCCCAACCCAATCCAAACCAACTTTGCTCAACCGGGTTTTAAACCGATCCTAAACTTGGTTCTAACCCGAGATCCGGCGTGTGGGCGAGATCCTTGCACGGTGGCGGGGGGATCTGGTCGTAGCCTATTGGCCTCGAAGCGTTAGTAGTAACGCATGGGCTTCACCCAAACCGATCCAAACCAATTATCGATTCAAAGCAAACCAAACCGAATTATTTGTATTTTTAGCCGTCACACCAAACCAAAAGGCCTCCAAACAAAAGCCCAAACGGTTCAACCGGTTTTACACCAGCCCATTCCTAGGTTTATGTAACGTAAATATTAATATTTTTAAATATGCTAAATCGAGGCAATATTTTGTTTTGTTGAAGAATTTCTAGAATTCATTTTAATTTATGTTGTGAGAGTTAATTTAAAGGCTATATTAAAAAGAATTATGTCGATAGGAAGAGGCTAGCACCAAATTAATCAACCTCTCCTGAATGAAATGCTAAAAAACAGCAATTCCTTACCTGGAATCTAAATCAGTGCTAAACAACCAGCACATGCATAAACAAAAAGCGCGGGACAAACCAACAGACAGGCTTTAGGAGCTTGTACCACACAATGAACACGGATGCTGTTTGCTCTTGTTGGCTTGTTCCTTACCACAAAGGTCAAAACGTGACGCGCCAATAATCCTGTGATCACTACCCAACAACCATGTTTTGTCTGCACACTGTGCCAATAACTTCACTCTGACAAATGCCACCACGGTCCATCCATGCGCGGGGCCGTATCCCTCGTTATCCCTCGTTCATTCAGGACACGATCGGTGTCAGTCATGCATGGGATAAACCTGCACATGAATCACAACGGGAAATAATCGCTCAGGTTCAGGTGTCCGTCGTCCATCGTCGTCCGGGCCGGCCCTTCGTCGACCATTGCCCAGGCGAGGGTGCCCTGTCCAGTGCGTGCCGTCCGCAGGACAGGCAGCCGTGTTGCCACGGTCCAAGACTTCCCCGGCCGGCCGGCCGTCCAGGCTGATCTCACACGGCAGCACAGTCCCCACCCCGATATCGTGCTGCCGGAGCCGGACACCTCGATCCCTGTCCTGTCCTGCTGCCGCCTCGCCGTTTTAGAGCAAGTTTAATAGTTTCGTAAATTTCTTCGCCGATTTGCCGGCGACAACACACATGGCGATGGTGGTGGAAATTTCTTATTTAAAGGCGATAGCTGCACGCGGAGGCAATTGCGGCAAGTGCATGGCGTAGTCGCCGGCGGCAGCCGCGGGCGTGTCGTGAGACGCCTATTTTCTTCATTTCTCTTCACCTGCTTTCCTTTAGTATTTCATTATAGTACTTGCTCTTTATCGTGCATGGCGCTGTACTTGCACATCAGGCTGCCTATGGATGCCCCCAAACAAAGTTCAGGTAGAACAGGGCGCAGATGGACGCGAAAGCTACTGCTCCCCCCATCGCCAACCTTTGGTAGTACTACAGGAAATCTGAGCTTTATCTGATGGATGGACGATGGTTTTCACATCGGAGTTCCATGCAGCGGCGATCGACAACACGGCAGACAGCGTAGCCGCCACGGGCCCCTCCTGCCGGCGGCCCTGTCGACACCACCGTGTGTAGTACTCCATGGCCCACCGAGATCGGTCGGGGACCCCAAGATCAAGAGCCCAGAGGATCGCGGTCAGCCGGGCTTCAGTAGGCAGACGACGTGTCCCGGCATGCGTGCCCCTTGGACGTACAAGCACACACGCCGCGGTCGTCAGATGTCAGAGAAGCACGGCGCCGGACGAGTCTAGCGTGCTGCCTTGCCGCGCATCCGGGGACCGCCGGCCGGCGGCCGAACCTGCATTGGCAGCAGGCCGCTGGTGCCCCGGCCGGCTACGATCCTGCCCGCCGGGCGCGCCGTCCCACATTGTTGGACACAGCCACACAGCAACAATTAACGAACAAGGAGCGCAGCCCCATGTGATGTAACTCCTACTTACTGTTGTGAGCGGAGGCCGACCGGCCGGATCGCCTATCTACCGTGTCCGGTCCGGGCGGTTTGATCGATCGGTTTTACCTGGCGCGCGCGTGGTCGGCCGTGGCCGCGTGCGTGCGTGGTCGGCGGCTCGGCCGGGCAAGGACACTGGGACAGGGGCGACGGGCGACCGACCGACCGGCCGGCCGCCGCAAGCCGAGGACTTGCGTGGCCCCATGTCGTGCTCTCTTTCTCAATCGGATGCGTACGTGTCGTTCTCCGCTGCGACTCACCGGCGGTTTCGCGTTGCTTCTCTGTGCTTTTGACGAGGAGAATGAACTTGGTCACCACTCACCACCACGCCGCCACACTTGTTCCTCTCGAGTGCACGCGGACAAGCGCAGCCGTGGCAAACCGACCTTTAGTACTCGTGACACCGTCACACGTCTGGCCGCCGTCGTAGTCGGGACCAAGCTGCTAGTGCTAGCTTGGAACAAATGTGCGCCACCTGGGTTCAACAGGGAGAGGTCGGAGATGCGAGCATGGCCTCCATGCTGCCCATGCAACGAATTGGATGCGCACTAGACGCCACCGTCCGCAACGGCCGGCGGCCGCGGCCTACTCGTACATGTACCGTGCACTGATGTACTTGCCCTCGATAGGAGAAGACTGGGTCGATCAGCTGACCTGCAGGCTTAATGCGAGCGCTACGTCTAGTGTATGGGGCCGGCATGGGGTTAGCATGGCAAGGCAACTCAGTTTGCGATGGACCATTGGATGGATGGGTATGCAGTTTGCCGACTTGGATCCCTGATGAATGTGACTGTACCAAAATGATTAATTGCCTTACTGCGGGCTGTGGGCTTTCAGATACCCAACTTTTCCCTGATGAATGCTCGCTACAGCCGGCAGCCCAATGGTACAGGCGCTTCTATCCCTGGCCCATGTTTTGGCTGGCCTCGCAAGGCGGGGCTAGGCCGATGTAGCAGTAGCAGGCCCCAAACATGCCAAATGGCCGAACATGGATGCAGCCAGGCCGAATGGTTTATTTCAGCCCGAATGCAAATCAAAGCCTGCCCTTAAACCTAAACAAATTGGGTGAAAAAACCTGCATCAATCCATAATGTACATATAGTCCATAAGAGGATCCGTAATGATTAGCTATTTGGTTAGCTAGATGTCACGTGGCAACAAAAAAATTGAAGAGGGAGTAGTCACTAGCTATAAGCAAATAGTTAAACTATTTCATGTAACCCAAAAACATGTGAGAGGAAAAATAGTTTTTTTTTACTTCTCTCTTCCAAATCAACAAACTACGTAGCTAGCACTAGCTATGTGCCACACCTCTCGGCTGCAGGTGCAACCTAAAATTATGTGCTCCAGTGTCCCGGCCATTGATCACGCATGATGCAGTTGCTTTCGACAGCTAAAACCCATGCGGTTCGAAGAGATGGCGAACTCGTCGATGAGGTTTTGAAGAGATGGCGAACTTCGGCGATCAGCTGTAGAGACAACTGGCTTTGACGTCGAATATGTCGATATAAGAACATACTTGCACTCCCTCCGGGTTTGGTATTAGAAGTCGTTTAGGGGACGGCGACGCGGTCTCCAAAACACAACTTTGACCTCTTTTATAATAAAAATAGAGTAAAATGCACCTTGGCGTCCTCAAACTATTGGTCTCCTCCCATCCGGTACTTGAACTATCAAAAATGACTATCTGGGTCCTTAAACTAATGCCAATGCACACCAAAGGTCTAAAACCTACCACATCATGGATAATTTTTCAAAACAAACCCTATATATTTTCTCTTTCTCGCAACTAGCTCCTTCCTGCCTCAGCGCGTCTCCCGCACTCCTCCTCGGCCAGGTCAAGCGCAAGATCCATGTCGACGGCGGCCCGAGGCTGCACCGGTCACACCACCGGCGTCGCAGCTCGTCAGCCTCCCGTGCCTTCTCCTGAAATAAGAAGCCACAGCTTCCGTGAGCTGTGCCCAGTCCATGTCGACCAGGTCGCCAAACTCCTTGGGGAAGGAGATGACGCACGCGTTGCCTAGCCATTGCCTCTGTATCAGCGTGATCACCTCCTGCACCACGGCGTCCGGGTTGCGCTTCTTGCCCCACTTCAGCACCTCCACGGCTCCACCACCTTGGACACCTCCTCCTCCCGGTGGGAGGAGGCCTCCCTGTGCATCACCCCGGCGCTGCCGATGTACGCGCCGGCGTCGGGTGCCGCTGGGTCGGAGAGGGACCTGAGCATGGCGGCCTTGACGGCCGTGCTGGAAAAGGACGCCTCGCGCATGACGCGCGCCACGGACGGGTCATCGAGGATGGCGAGCAAGGTGCGGCACGCCGACGCGGTGAAGAAGCAGAGGTCGAGCGCGCCGACTCGCCGTCTCGACATGACATAAGAGTGCTCCAGATCGACATCCAAACTCTCCTTCCCAACATATCTTCAAGGTGCAATTGTGATTTTTCAGGACCAGTAGCTACGAAATGATCCAGTGAATTCGATCGTGAGGAGCAAAGACCCATGCAACTAGAAGTCATATCATTCTAAAGAAAGATTCCTACTGCTTCTCATCTTGTGTACATCAGCATCAGCATGTGAAGGAGGCTAATTCCTTCCAAAATAATTCCTTCCAAAATTGTTCTCTGCAAATATGAAATTGATCTTGAGCCACTGATGGGAGCATCAGCACATGAAAAATTATCTTGGATGTTGAGGCTTGTGTGAAGTACTGATATATGTGGCATCGGCAACGAAGACAGGTGGAACGCATGCATCTCTCTCCTCGTCTCCCAACCTTCCTCTGACTTGGGGACGGTGCGATCGAGTGCTATCTGCTGAAGCCGAAGCCAAAGAGGCCGACGTTTCCAATCCGACTCGCCGTCGTCACGGAGCAGCGGCGCCGGGCTGGACAGCAGCGCGGCCGCCGCGTGGAGCGGCGTGGTGTCCGCGTGGCGACGCCTGGACGCACGGGGCCGCTCCCCTGGCTGAGGCACGTCCGCCGCCTCGACCTGCTGCTCAGCTGCTGTCGTGGGCGCTCCTGGACCTCGCCAGCTCACCTGCGCGCGGCGGCCTCGGGCGGTGCCTCACCGGCGAGGGCGCGCGCGGACACGAGTGCAGCGCTCCCCGGCGAGGGCGCGCGCGGACGCGAGCCCGGCGGCCTCTACGAGGGCACGCGCGGCCACGGACACCAAAGGAAGACGCGGGGGTGCTCCGCCCGGCCGCCGCGAGCGCGAGCCGCGTGGAGCCCTGCCGGCCGGCCGCCGCGGACGTGCACGCGGGGTAGGTCCACCACAGCACGGGCGCTGGCATGGCGAGGGCGCAGATGCACGACATGACCGTGGCGAGGTCTTTTTTTTTTTTTTTGAAAAAACTTGCTCTATTTATTCATTAACATCAGGTTCAGCGGAATCGCGAACCACCATATCAGTTACAAAACTAGGGAGGGGATCAAACCATACATATGGATGACCCGGGTCCCAACCAAGACTCAAATGAGCAAGTTCATGAGCACACCTATTACACGATCTAGAAACATGAGCAAATTGCACTGAACTAAAACACAAACTTATCAACTCCCGTGCTTCTCTATATATTACAGAGGCTGGGCACAAGTCCAACGTATCCGACTGGAGAGCATTCACCGTATTAATTGAGTCAGTTTCTAGAATAATCCTGGAGATGCCTTGGCCGGACGCTACTTGCAGAGCTGCTACACACGCTTGGGTTTCAGCACAATCAGCATCATGGACAGCAGCTAGCGACCCAGTTCCAAAGACTTATCGTTCTTCCATTATGATCTCTAATTATGAAACCCCAGCCAACTCTTTTTGAATCAGGGAAGGAAAGAGCCATCACAATTCACCTTTAGAATTTCAGGTGGTGGTCGAGCCCTTGTTTTTGGTTCTTGCCGGCTTGACCTCACTTTCTTCGTAGCCGGCCTAGACTCTGCCGCTAGCATAGTTGCCCGATGGATGATCCGGCATGTTTGTTGCACTCCTTCCCCTGCATTCGCTTTATTTCTAGCTTCCCACCGGGCATATAACAAGCATAATAACTCGAGGCAAATCTCATCGTTCGGGCCTAGGATGTGAGTCACCACTTCATATGCCGTGCGCGCTGGAGCAATATGCATCGTATTTCTTCAAGTAAAGCTTCTCTCCGGCGGTGAACAACATGCTTACATTTGAGGAAGCGGTGTCCCCATCCTCATCCAATCTCCAAAGATACTTTGGGCACCCGGGTGTCTATATCCATCCTCCTCCTTTTAATATTCATTTGCAACAGGCGGCTATTGTGCGCTAATCGCCATAGGAAGTGTTTGATTTTGGGTGCACATTTCAATCTCCAAATTTGTTTCCACACGGATTCTCTCCTTTCTGCGTGTTGGAGGATTCGCCTTTACGTTTCTTGGCTTCCCTGACTGACCGGTCATGCAAATTGTGATATGCTGATTTCACGAGAGAAAATTCCTTTCCTATCAAAATGCCACACAATCCGGGTCCGCCATGCCTTCTGAAACGGGATGGCTAATATGTCCCGCACATCTCCTTCCCTTAAGATGTCACGAACAAGAGCCTGGTCCCAATCACCGTCCGGGGGTCAATTAGATCGAAACCCGCGAAATTAGATTCCGGCCACGTGGGGTTAGTGGTCTCCTTGTCACGCCTCTAGGTATCCGGGGTCAAGCCGGATATTAATCATACTTCCATCACCCACTCTCCATATCATGCCCTCCCCTCATGGCCTTGATTCCCCTCACTATACTTTCGCCACGAGTATGAAATTCCGGGCCCTCTACCACATTTAAAAGGTCACCATTTCTCAAGTATTTGGCTCGGAGCACCCGGGCACAAAGGGACTCCGGCGCCATAACCCGACCTCCATGCTGTCGAGCCAAGATTGCAAGGTTAAATAAGTGTAGGTCACTTAAAGCCCAAACCTCCACTATCTTTCCTCCGACACATGGTTTCCCATGAGAGCCAAGTGCATCTTGTTCTCATTGTCCCTGTTGTGACCACCGATAACGACGGATCATGGAGCTAATCTCATCACATAATGTTTTTGTAAGATCAAAACAAGACATAGCATATGTAGGAATGGCTTGGACCCTTCGCTTTTATTAACACTTCCTTGCCTGCTTTAGAAAGGAGCTTCTCCTTCCATCCTTGTATTCTTTTCCACACACGGTCTTTCAAGTATGCAAAGGTTTCCTTCCATCCTTGTATTCTTTTCCACACACGGTCTTTCAAGTATGCAAGGAAGAAGGAGCTAGTTGCAAAAAAAAAGAAAATAGATAGGTTTTTTTTTTTTTGAAAAACTACCCCGACGTGGCAAGTTCTTGGACCTCTAGTGTGCATCCGCAATAGTTTAGGGACCCGGATAGTCGTTTTGATAGTTTAAGTACCTAGATGAGAGGATACCAATAGTTTGAGGACCAGGGGTGCATTTTACTCTAAAAAATATTTATATAAATGTGATATATGTATACTTTTATGAAAGTATTTTTTGAGACAAATCTACTCATGTAATTTTCAAATTTACAAAGACAACAACTTTTTTTTTTTTGTTATTGATGATTTATATTCCTAACCCAAACCTTGTCAAAATCGAATTTTAATATCAAATCGGAGGGAGTAGTTAATATGAACTGCATAATTTTTTTTTTCAACACGAGGTCAAACCCCATTTTCATCCGAAAAACGGAAATACATGTGTTCATAAGTAATAACAGCATAGAGCAAGAAAAGAGAACCGACACACCACAAGCCGAGGGCTTGTGATGCAGGAACCGAGCCATATGTTTGGCGACCGTGTACAAGAGAAAAAAAACTCGGTCGGGTGGGGAAAGACCGCCCCACCGGCATTGTTCTTAAGAAGAAACCTCGGTTTCCCGGCCGAGAAAATCCCTAAACCTCAGTCCCGCCCTGACACTAGGAGCTTCAAGCCCATGGGAACTATGATCCTCAATCCATTTTGGAGAAGACCGGGGCCGAATTACACCGAACCCAAGAGCCGGTATACCAACCAGAGCTCTGGGTCGGACACTATAACCACTGGGCGGTATACCAACCAGAACCCACAGCTCGATCCATACGGGACCTGGGCGAGCTCTTATATAATGCTTTGGCACACGGGACCGACGAGGGAATTTTTTTAACCGCAACTTGAAATTCGCTCCCACGGGGATTCGAAGTCAGGACCTGTGGAGTGCCGCTCGAGTGACTTAGCCAACCGGACTAAGCACCCTTTGGCACCGTGTACAAGAGAGACTGGTCGATGTCGACGTAATAAACGTACTACCACGTAAAAGCACATGCATAAAACCCAACACTCAGATGTTTACTACAGTATGTGAACAGATGTTTACTACAGTATGTGAACTGAGAGGGTGATGATTAGGGTTCTCGTACGAACATGCTGCTGGGCTGTTGCTCCTATTGTATATTCTCTCCGAGGAACGAAACATTGCCGGCGATGCGACGAATGGCGACGAATGGAAACCCCAAAAAGCAACAGGCAGCATCTCCTTTTGCCTTCGATGGTCCAAGCGCTAGCAGCCGTTTGCTGTCGAGCGAGGAGAACCGGTGTGCCCGCGCCAGGCGATGCAGCAGCAGATGCAGCCTTGGCTGCCTGGCCCCTGCAGCAGGTACGCCCCCGGACCAGGCGAGCGAGAAGAAGCGAGCGCCGTCGAGTGGCTCGAACTCGAACCTGTCGCGCGCTTCGATTTGGCACGGTGCCCAACGACAGATCCCGCGCGTTCGGCGCTCGCTGGCTGCTGCTGCTGCTGATCCGTCGTGTCCGTCTTGGGGCCGGCGGTCCCTCCCAGGTCCGGCCTCGTGACCGCCTTTCACTTCCGTACGTGTCATTCCTTGCCTTGCCACCGTACCCCTGTCCCCGTTTCCTCGCAACCACCACTCGCCGGCGCCCCGCTACAGATCTGGTCTCTGAAGCCTCAAGGGACGGCTGTCTGTGTGCTTGCGCCAAATAATGCAAGGACGACAGCCAGCTCTGTTTACTCTGCACAGCAGCTAACCAAAACAAGTCTCGACCCCAATATTTGGCATCAACCGAAGAAGCACATGCATACTCCCTCCGTCCCTATTTATACGTCGTTTCGACTATAATAGCATGTCCCCAATTAAGTGTCGTTTAGGCTCGGTCCCCACCTACCATCCAGGCCTGCATGGCTGCATGCAGCCTTGTCCGGCCACAGGGTAACCTCCATCGGCCAATCGCACCGCATCTCTCCCACTCGTTCTCATCTGATCGCAAGAGAGAGAAAGGTCGTTGTAGCTGTGTGTGTACTGACTTCGTATGGGTATCTTCTTTCCTTGGTCTTTGTGCATGCCTCCCGACGACAAATAAAACGGGACAGAGAGAGTATATACCTTTTCTTAAGTAGTAGGAGTACCTCTACTACTTTGCTCTTTCTTGATAAAAGGAGACTTAACAAGTCTTATATATAACCTAAACTGCAATATAACTGAGCAAGTTAAAAAACCGCACTATTAATCAACGCAAAGCTAGTCTAAAATGTGTCCTAGTCTAAACGTCTTTTCCTGTCGCTCAGCGAACGGAGGGAAAGAGAACATTTTGGAACAGCCAGCAGCAGGTGACACTCTGAGTGTGAGTGGTTTTCAGCATCTCTGCTAGTTGCATTGGCTACCACTACCACCACCATCCTCGTCCGATCCATCACATGGATTATGTTTGATCCGGCATCGAATCCTCAGGTCACATGAGATGAGATATACTTATATATAGCTTTAATTTCTTGTGCGATGTTGACACTGTCCCCATTGCATGCCATTAGATATGTAAGCACTTCATGAGCACGATTCCTGGATACCCATGGAAGGACTCGGGCTAGATACGCATGCGATCACCTGTGAGTGTGACAGATCAACTAAATACAAACACTTTTTTTAGATCAGATTTGTATATATGAATGAAAAGACACGAGTTGTGCGCAGCTCACATCAGCTGTTTTATTTGGTTTTCGGGGTGGACTCTGTTCGTTTGGATTTAAATTCAAGTCCTCCAATTTGTCGTGTGGGTGATCCTTTTCTCCTTTTTGTATTTGTTTCATAGCTTTAACGTGTGCGTGGTCAACTTAAATATGGGTGATTTGGAATGTTGGATATGCTAACAGTCTATTAGTGCCCTCAATAACTATTTTGGGTGCTCCATATATTTATCATTTTTTTACACCGTCTCAATCTCATCTATATATTATTATTGATAAATCGATGTTGTCGGAAGCGGATCTCCGGAATGGAATTGTGGGGGCATCTGGTTTGGTAGTGGCAGATTACCGGGAGGCATCGGGGAAGAGTTCCTTCTGGTGGAGAGATGTCTTAAAACTCCTTCCCAAGTTCGAAGAGTTTGCTAGGGTCTAGATCGAGAGATGGTCGTACATGCATGTTTTGGTAGGATAAATGGGCAGATCATGAGCTACAAACCACTTTTCCCAGAATGCTTCTCTTTTGCCAAGAACCATGCAAGCTCAGTTTTCACTGTATTCCAAGTTGATGATATTGCTGATGTCTTCAATCTTCCTTTGTCGAGATTGCTTTTGAGCAAATGCGTCTATTGCTCTCCTAATGCAGGATACTCAACTAACTCCTGAAAAGGATGTCCGGGTTTACCGGAGGGATTACAAGATACTCCACCGTCGAGTCTATAGAAATCTCATTGGTCGACATACAACTCATCACTCAATCGATGGCTCTCGGAAGTGTTCTTTGTCACCAAAGCACAAGGTTTTTGCCCGGCTCTTAATCATGGACAAACTGAGTACCAAAAATATTCTAAGAAGAAGACACATGGCTCTCCCGAGTTACAACTGTGTGATGTGCCAACAAAATGTTGAGGAAACGGTTGAACATCTTTTCTTCCGTTGCCCTTTTGCCCAGCTGTGCTGGGGTTCAACTAATCTCGAAAGTCGACTCTGATGGGGTTCTTGATAATCTTGAAGCTCTTCGAACTCAGCTGCAGTCTCAATTCTTCATGGAGGACATCATTTGGATGTGTTGGAGCATCTGGAATGCTCGAAATGCATTGATCTTCCAGGGGTCCAGGCCAGTATTCAAGATTGCAAACGAAGTTTTTCAAAGTGCTTAACCTGGTGGCTTTAAGAGTCAAGACCAGTTCGTCCTCAGTCTATCTACAATGGGTTCAATCAATTCAAACAACCTAAGTAGAGTCTTTAGTCTAATTTTCTTTGTTTCCTTCTTTGTGTCTTAATTTTTTTCAGGCTAGTCCTGGGTCTTGTTTGTTGTAACTGAACCTTTTTATTTTTGTTCTCTGTTAATAAAGTTCGATCTGTAGGGGCCTGAGCCCCTCCAGTTTCTAAAAAAAAAAAAAAAAAAAAACTGGTTTGGTAGTGTGGTGCGGCGCAACAACGGCGGCAGGAGAAAAAAGTTCGGTGCAGAATTGAATGACCTGTGTTCAAGTCTACTAAGCTATACTACTACCCTGGTTTCAAAAAAAAAAAAAAAAAAAAAAAAAAGCTATACTACTACCCAGTGGTAACTGTTACTAGTGGTGGGTAATTTTATAATCTGATGTTTAGTGACTGGTTGTCTTTTATGAAGAACTGTTACGATAACAGTTCTGGATTGTTAGATTGTCACAAACTGATGAAAATGAAAATCTACGTACCTAAGATGGTATAGACCACTAGACCGTGCAACGAACGCGGCTGCAATAGCCCTGTCTATTAGCTATAAGTTTTGTTGAGTGAGGCCTTTACAAGAAATACAGATCTTTTAAACGAATGTTAAACCAATATTCCGTGTGGCAACAAATATTTAGTGTTAAAATTGAAAATGTTTGACTTCTAAAAAAAAATGTTACTCCTAGAACGATATATAGTAAAAGGGGATGGAGGAAGTACTTGCAAAGTCAATGACCGTAATTCCTACTTAGGAAGACCAGCAAGAAGGGTAGGTTGCTCTTTGTTTACCTCTAGTGAGAGACAGAAGTTTGACTAGAGATATGAAAGACAACATTATGTGTTATTCTTGGCCATATGCAATGTTTTTTACCTACTCCCTCTATCTTAAAATAACTTGTCTTTTTTGACTTTAAATTTTATGTTTGATCGCTCGTCTTATTCAAAAAAATTTGTACAAATGAGAAAGTAGCTAAATTATCACTAAAGTATCTCTAATGGTAGATTAAGTCATAACAAAATAAATAATATTTGTACAAAATTTTTGAATAAGACGAATGGTCAAACATAAAATCTAAAAGTCAAAAAAAGGCAAGTTATTTTTAAGATGGAGGGAGTATTTTATTTTATTTTATTTTTTTTTTAAAAAATAATCGACCTCGCACGTCATGATACAAAAAGGAAAGATACAACTATGTGCATTAATTTCCAAATAAGGTTTATGAATTTACAACTATGTGCATTAAGGTTTCCAAATAAGGTTTATGAATTTTCATCGACAAAAAGGAAAGAAAAAAATGAACAATATATATCACACTTGTGTGATGATTTGTCATTACAAGTTATGGTATCTACTTCAACACAAACCTAGATTATACATTGTTTTAGATTTTTCTAGGGTACTTAGTTTTTATCGTACAGTGATCAGTTAAACGTTGACTATTTTCAAGGAAAAAAAAAAGATACACCTATGAACAAATTAACATTTTTACAACGTCAAGAAACATCATGGAAAACCCCAAATATCTCATTGACTTGCACACTGCATGGTACTCTCTAGTCTCTACACATAAAAACAACTTAACTTTATTCTTAGATACTAAGTTACACTAAAATTGATTAATTTGCCATTAAAAGAATATCAACTCTTATGATTTGAAATAAATATTATTCGATTCATCAAGGAATATGTCACTTCCTCAAACTTTGGATAATTTGATTTAATTGAAAAACATATTCCTTTTAAGTAATACATTGGATGAAAAGCGAGGTATTTTGTTTAAATAATACTCCCAATGTTCCAAATATGACAAGTTGTTTTAATTTATGAACTACATAGCTTTTGTTATGCACTCAAATGTACAACAAAAAGAGATACATATAAAAAATTAAGCGACTTATAGTTTTTTTAGATTACAAAATGACTTATAGTCGAGCGAATTGATTAGAAGATTTCTTATCTCCGGCTTCATGTAACAAGTTGACAACATACTTCTCAAGTCTCAACAATAAAACAAGTAATCCCTCCATTTCAAAATAATTGTTGTAATAGAGCCACTCGTAGTTGGTTGCGCCAGGTTATTTTTGTCCGAGGTTTTAGAGTTTTTTTATAAAACTAGAGAGGCAGGCCTTTACAGGTCTTTTATTAAAAGGCAGATAAAAGTAGTATTACAAAAACAAATACATATAGAAAACTGACCCACAGGTTCAGGAAACAAAAAAAAAGTGGAAAAAAATAAGAAAGCAAAGGCAAATTACAAAATGCTTTGGATCCATGAATCAAAGGAACCCTCAGGGAAAGGATTCTGATTTCTTTATCAAAGATCTCCTTAGCTCTTGGTGGATCAGGTTGGATGCCCTTGAATATGAGATCATTTCTAATTGACCAAATTGCCCAACACATTATGATGGCTAAGACCATGAAGAAGTTTGGAGATTGGCTCCTGATGTCATCAATTACTTAGAATATTAGTTTGATCTGAGATTGGCTCCTAAGGGTTAAGAGTTGGTCACCAGCTCTATGCCACAGAGTGTTTCTGTATGTGTTGTTAACGATTTGTTAGTCACTAGGTAACGAATGGACTTAGATTTTTTGTTTTTGAAAAAAAAAAATGCATGTCCCATCAGTGATATCTTTTTAAGTTTTGCTATGCATTTAAAGTACTCTCTCCGTTTCAAAACTCTTGCAAGTGTGTGAAACGTGCCATCAACTTTGACTAGATTTTTAGAAAATACGTGCAACATTGATATCTCTAAATAAATTTGTTAGAAAACTAGACTTAAAGATCTTTCCGATGATACTAATTACTTAATATAAATATTTATATATTTTAATATATAATTGCCCGTACATTATTCTCGGGAAGCGGGAATTGTAAGAGTTTTTGAAACAGAGGTAGTATATTTATCCAAAGACCAATACAAATCGTTAACAAACAGGCCGTCGCGCTGTCGGCACGTCCAAAAACACAGCAATCACACCCAACGTACGCATAGTACACTGCTCAAGTCGACAGCACATTTCGCCACGAAAACACTCGCCGGTGAAACTCACTTTTTGGCAGATTTGACGTCGGACATGACGGCCACCAGACCTCGCCTGACCTTTCTTTTCCTACTCCGCCCTACCTACAGCTCTATGCGATCTCAAATCTCCCTGTGTCACAGCCACTCGAATCGCACAGCCGCAGCCACGTACAGTGTCCCTTCTCTTCTCCATCCTCTTTGCAACACTGTAGCACTGCAGAAGATCTCAAAGCCGAAGCAAACAAATCTCTCATGCTTATTAGCCCTAGCTAGGTAGCTAAGCTAGCCCTTTTCTGGGTAACGATGGAGGATCTCTCGGATCATCTTGGAGGTCGGGCCGGCCATCAGGGTGCTGCCGGCAGGCTGCCCTTGGCGTCCTCTTCTAAGGTCTCGGTGCAAGTCTACACCGTCCCAAGCAGCTCCACTGCCGGCGGTGAAGCAGCTCGAGCTCATCAAGGAGGTGTCGTTGCACCAATGATCCATGCGTCCTATAGCGTCGAAGGCTATGGCGGCCGCGTCGCGGCCGCTCTAGATCCCATCAAGGCCAAGATCGTCTCCCACCCTCGCTACCACCGCCTGCTCGCCGCCTTCTTGGACTGCCACAAGGCACGCACGCGCTAAGCCCATCGATGACCCACCCTTCTCAACTTTCACTCGCGCGTGCACGTGTTCATCATTCCTGTTGTAACGCCTGCTGATGTCCTTCGTATGTATTCACTAAACCTGTTGCATGTGTTCATGGTACTCAGGTTGGCTGCCCGCCGGAAGCGGCCGAGGAGATCGCCGCGGCGGCGAGGGAGAGGAGGCGTGGCAGCGTGCAGCTGCGGGCGACGACGCGCACAACACAAGGCCGGACCCGGACCTCGACCAGTTCATGGTGGAGTACCAAACATGCATGCATGCTGCTTTGTACATGACACATGCATCACCCTGCGGCCTCTCGAGTCTCGATCGTCGTCCCTGCTGGGATCATGCATATATATGGCCTCATCAGGATCCGGGATCTTGAAGAAGATAATAGTATTATACAGTTAATGAATATGTGTTTGGCCTTTAATTTGATATGTGAAAGTTTGTATTGACATCGATCAGGAGTCTTACTGCGAGCTGCTCGTGGCGTGGAAGGAGGAGCTGACCCGGCCGCTCCGGGAGGCCAACGAGTTCCTGACGGCGGTGGAGCTGCAGCTCAACTCAATTACCAACACGGGGCCACCCATGGGAGCTCTCATCTCTGCAGGTGATTAAAATTAACCTCCTTTAGCAGTTCAGCTTACCCGTTAACTGTCTATATCCACCAATCAATCACTGTGCTAGGAGTATTGCTTTGCTTGCAATATGAAAAGAAGGGAAACTTTGTGCTATCTAACTAGGCATGTACGGAGTACATACTAGTAGTCGTCACATGAACCTTGTAACCAATTTTCTTGATCTGGTTTCAGCTTATTTTCTCTCTCACAGAATACATAGTCTGGGTCCCAAGCTATAATGTCAGGATGCTCCTGTAATGTCAGAGTGGAGTATATATTTCAATCTATTTCTTCCTAGGTCTATGTGATACAATATCTTGGAGTACCCCCTTAGTCAAAAAAAAAAAAAAAAAAAACAATCTCATTTTTTGAGTCATAAGTCTTGAATTTAACCAAATTGGATGGTTTTTATGAATAGAATATATTTTTCTAATAAACCTATTATTAGAGATGTACGAATGTTGACAGTATTTTCTAGTTTAACTTAGTCCAAAGCTAGAATGGTATTCTTCTCGAGATGGTAGCACTTGCTATTTACTCCTACCAATCTTGGATGCAGCAGTACTAGTCCTTCCATTCAGAATTATAATAATATTATGCTTGATTAAACATATATAAAAGTTATGATCCATAATAAGTATCATTATTTTAGTCATGAAATATATTTTATAACAAATATATTTTTTAAAGATACAAAATCTATTTTTTAAAAAAACAGTTAAATTTTAAATTGTTTGTTTTCTCTAGAAGTGAGATTTTTATTTTTGGGACGGTTCGGAACGTACCCAAGTTGAACAGGGCATCAGTAGTCTACATGCTAGCTATATATAGGCTATGTATAGTCTTGCGCACATGTATACTGGTCCTGACGTTAAAGTTTTGCTTTGCTGTTGTAAAAAAAAAAAAAGTTTTGCTTTGCTGATTGCAAATGTGATGAAGATGACTGTCCTTTGGGGCAAATCCTATGCTTGGATTCTTACCGGCCGGGACTTGCTCGTAGTAGCGAGACAGTAGAGCTACTTTGACTTGAGTGTCCAAATAACTGTTCTCCGGTTCTCCCCTTAAAAAGTCAAAACTGCTGTAGCTCATGCAACCGGTGGATCTTTATCTTCGCTAGCCAGCTAACATAAAAATCATCTAATTAATTTGATGGCCTAGGTCATCGGATAAAAAAAAAAATTAGTGAAACAAGTGCATAAAAACAAAGAGATATGCACGATTATTTTCTTTGTAATATCCATGATGACCATCCACTTGTAGTCTCTCCTTGAAACATGTTGGAATAGTTCGGGAGCTAGAGGTCCACTTTCATAGTTTGAGGACCTAGATGACATAATAAGAATAGTTAATGAACCGCCAGTGTAATTCTCTAATTTGATTTTGACCTATAGTTACCCATATGTAGATTGATGTGAGATTGTGGGGTTTAATCCCACCTTGCATAAAGACGAAAGTGTATAAGTGAGTTGGTGATACCATGTGGTTTATCCACATTTGGACTCCTGGTGTCCTTAGAACATATGATAGGTTTCGTGGAAAAAAATATTGTAGGATTATATAATCCTATAGGATTTTTTCCCCATGTGGTCCTATTGAACAAAGGATACAAAATTCTCTAGCAATAGCTCAAACAATTGGAATTTTAGAGGAAACCTAACATCATGCCCGGCCAGTCTCTTGAAAATTTCCTTTATATTTATGTATCTATTTCTAATTCATGTGTTTCTCCTGTTCTATATTCATTCTCTTTTCTAGAAACTTTCATGCATTTCGGTTTTTATGTTCAAGAGGACTAACTTTTCCTTGTTTTACAAGTGTGTGCCGGGCATTAAGGCTCCAGACAGATAAGATCTTAACAAATTTATAGTCATTTAGGGCGATTATTAGGTGCATAATGACATTTTTTGAAATTTGAATGGGAAATAACACGAAGCACTAACATGGTATATAAGTAGGAAACGACCTTATTAATTCTGCTTTCATTTTTTTATCAATTACATTTATATATACATAATTAATATCAATAACTTATTTTGTGTTGCTTAGCTTTGTTTTGCGTAAAATCAACCTCGGTACATGGCAATAATGTAGGCCGGTATGTTGGGGCCTCTTATTGGAATCTATATCTATATATCTATAAAAGCAAACCCGTTTTTCAATCTTATTAGGTATCACAACATCCTACTAGACTATAAACATTTTATAATTATATGGTTCCATTTTTTCCCCTCCTTCTCCCCACTATTTCCTAGGCATTTTTGTCCAACTTGGCGCTTAACTTAGAGCCAAACTCTCATCTCTCTCTCTCTCTTCTCTTCTCTTCTCTTCTCTTCTCGGATCAACATTAGCTTGGCTATAAGCCCATTATTGTACTTGCTCTAAGTACAGTTAATTTTTTTGACAGGGGCAAATCTAGCCAAAAGATCATTAGGATCATCAAGGTTAACTTCAATAAATAACATAGATTTTTTATTTATAACAGATAAATAAGGCTAAGTTCGCCATTGCCCCATGGAAGCAATCCACATAATTTTCGACTAAGTGTCACATCATCCCCGATAAATATAGTTGCCATTTTCAATTTGTCAACATACAAGGCATCGACACCCTATTATTTGTTTGGCTGTCCCATCCTCCTATAATTTGTTATAATATCTATAAGATTTTTCTATTTGCTTCCCCCGTTTATGATATACCAAAGATTCACAATGCAAAGAGATCAAGTTGATGTGTTGGTATTTGACTAGGCATGTTTGGTTTGTGATAACTAAGTTCGGCATAAAAGTTTACCAAAAGTAGTCTTGCCACACTTTTGTGACAAGGAAATTGTCTAACTTAGGAAAATTTTGGCAAAAAAAAAAGTGTTTCCATGATAGGTGGGCCAGACAGAGTTCATAAAGGCAAGGTGAAACTGTTTTCTGCCTAATCTTAAGTGAGCAAAGGTTAGGTGCCAAATGCTTGCCATTAAGACCCCAGTGTTTGTTTGTAATGCTTCCTAAGCACTACCATGGAGAGCATCTACAACAGCGTATGTTTGGTTACTATTATGAAATGCCACTAATAGAGTAGCACAATTGAATGATATTAGATAACATGTCCAATGACCTAACCATATATTGCTTGTTCTCCTAAACTTTTATGGGCTCGAGTCATAAAATTTTATTTTTAAAAACTTTTTTACAATGCTTGAGAGGCGTGGAGGCGTTTCTTGTGTCTATGACTTGTGGGCCCAATATGAGAAAAGGGATTAGGGGATGTGAGATGTTAGTAGAGTATGTATTACTCCCTCCGTTTCAAATTATAAGTCTTTTGTTAGTTTTTGCTATATGCGCAAACATAGCATCATTGATGTACCAAAATATAGTTAAAGTGGCTCATACTTGGGGAGGGAACCGGGGGTGTAAGGCATAGGCGAAAAGACAGTGATGCAATCCCTTGTGCCACTGCTATTAGTGTTTGTGTTAATTAGTTTGCTCATTGAAGCATTAATGCCACTGTAATCGTTCCTCCGGTGCTGTTGATTATTGTGTGTGGCAGCATGATCAAGTCATAACAGTAGGCTAATATGTTACTAACATTTGGCTGCACTGCACCAGAAGATAACACTGGAATGGATATGTCCGACGACGACCAAGAAGAAGGCAGCGGCGGCGGCGGCATGGAGATGGAGACAGAAGCATCCCTTGGCATCGACCCTTGCTCCGATGACAAGGAGCTCAAGAAGCAGCTCCTCAGGAAATACAGCGGGTGTTTGGGCAACCTGAGAAAGGAGCTGTGCAAGAAGAGGAAGAAAGGCAAGCTCCCCAAGGAGGCCCGCCAGAAGCTGCTCAGCTGGTGGGATCTGCACTATCGATGGCCCTACCCCTCGGTACGCACGCATACATACATAGCTAATGGTTGCATAATTCTCCAAAAAAAAAGCTAATGGTTGCATGCATGAAAGTTCCGATCGAGCCACGCCATATTTTCGTGAATTTCGTGTGGTGCACACACACACACACACACATATATATATATGTGTGGATGACATGGATGATGGATCGCAGGAGATGGAGAAGATCGCACTGGCGGAGTCGACGGGGCTGGAGCAGAAGCAGATCAACAACTGGTTCATCAACCAGCGGAAGCGGCACTGGAAGCCATCGGAGGAAATGCAGTTCGCGGTCATGGATGCTGCCGCGCCGCTCTACGTCGACGCACGCCTCGTGGGAGCAACGCCGGCGGCGATGTTCTATGCCCGGACGCCGCCGGAGCATGGGGCTCACGGCCTCTGGCACAATTGATTCAGCCATGCTACCATGTGTATGCAGTAATTTGCAGTGTGCTCCTGCAACCTGCATGCCGTATAGCTTGTATTAATAGCTTAAAAATATGACGGATCGGATGTGCGCACTGAACTGAAGGTCAAGAAAGACACCTACTGCTTTACTGTACCGCCATTGCACCAAGAAACATTACATGTTATGGACAGAAAAAAAAAAAGTGCCTCCTTAGTCTTACAGCAGGTTTTTGCAGCGCAGTTTAATTTTGCGTATAATCCTATACCTAGCTCAATCCATAAGAAAACCAAATTGTACAAGTGTCAGGTGACCCGATTCTAGATGCTTCAATAAGCCGCGAAGAACTTTGGTTGCTTGATACAGGCGGCAAATGAAGTGCATGCTGCTGGTGTTACGGTTGATGATTAGCGTTGCTCATACAGAAAGCATTTCTGATTGTAGTGGTAGGGCCTGTGCTGGCTTTGTCTCGCCTGGCCTAAGGCCTTGCTACATTGGCTTGAGCCACGAGAAGTTTGCCTGAGCCAGCGAGACAATTTTGCTATCTCCCCGTGTGAGGGAAATCTCGCTCACACACAGTGACGGAGCCAGAAAAAAATATAAGAAGGGGTCAAAACCCTAGAGATATTGATTTATATAAAGATTTTTTTTACTATAATAATTAACCTTGATTACCGGTTAGAGGGGTAGAGCCCGGGTAGCCCTCCCGCTGGCTCCGTCGCTGCTCACACAGCTCCTATAAAGTGGTCAAGAGTATAAAACATGGACTCTAGCTTGCCATGTCCGTTGGGCAAGATATAATGTACAGTGTATTCAGTTTGACATCAATCCGCGTGTACTGAGTTAGATTATGGTGTAATTTATTTTAATTTTCACTCCAAACCACTTCAACACAGATGTCATTGATGACAAACTTGGCACACTTGTTTCTCTACCACAACTACAACTTGCAATACTGTTTTGACCCACCTGTTATGCTTCATTTTCTTGTCAAAACATGTCTAAGATGTGCCAAACAAATTGTTACCATGCAAACACACCTTTAACTCGGTTACCATGACACACAAGGAGCCCCTCTATAAGTTAGACCAAGCCCGAGCAACTACAACAGCCTGTTCATATATTTCCGTATTAGAGAAGCTATTCGAGCTTGGAAAGATCTAGAGACCAACTTTTATTCAAAATTACTCTTCAAATGATAAAAAAAAATTGGGTTTAAAAAAGACATTCAGAGATGCTCACAAATAACTCTACAAATAATGAAAAAGTAGTTCAAAAAAGACTATCAGAGATGCTCTCATATACTAATACAATGGAGATTTAATTACATTTCAAGATATAGACATCATTTATTCCGTTTTTTTTTTTGCGAGTCACGTGGAGAGCAAGGATGGTTCTCTAGAATGCACACAAGATACTAAAAAAATTGTTGGAGGATATAAAATATAGAATTTTTTCTCTCAAATAACTCTCCAACTGATTATTTAGATAGTGTATTTTTAAAAAGACTCTTGAAGATGCTCCCAGTGATAAGTGGGGTTTCTTTCTCCATGTTTTGCAATGACGTTTTGTGCATTGGGCACCCCATCCATCTCTAGCGCTTGGGCGTCAACGACGTCATCGCGATTCGCTATACCTGAGCATTTTAGCCCAGCCCTAGCCCACCCATGGTATCTTGGACAGGGCTTGGACACGGATCCTGCAGCCCGAAAAAAATCTTGGCTCGAACCTGGCTCGAAATACTGTTTATAGTTATTTTACAATATAAAATGCATGGGCAGCCCGCCCCAAGCCCGAGCCTGGCCCAAAAATTGAGGCCCGATATGTCCAGTAGGACGGCCATGGGCAGAATTTTCTCTGCCTGAAATAACCGGGCTTTTTTTTGACCCGGCCCGAACCAGACCCTGCTCGCAAAATGCTTAGGTAAGTCATAGCCATCTTTAACCGGGCTTTTTTTTAGCCCGGCCTGACTGCCCGCAAAATGCTTAGGTAAGTCATAGCTGTCTTCATCCTGATTCCTGTCCAGTGTTGCCGGGATGCCAATAAAATCGGTGCTAGGCACTTGTAGGTTGAATATATAGGGGAACTCAGAACATCAAAGCTGCTAAGGGCTTGTTCCGTTGCTCTGCATTGAGGCCCTGAAATGACTCCTGTTGGAATTGGTTCACTAATTTGTATAGTTTTGAAAAGTCAGAATAGCTTCTGGTTCAAATCCATGACAGGGCCGATCATGCGGGAGGTTCTATGGGCTCCTCGCAGCAAAGGTTTCGTCAACTAGGAGCTATCAGCTATGGCATAAAACCTGCTCAAACCTGACCATGGTGCTCCAGGTATGCACAGGTGATGTTCTCGTACATGTAAAAGATATTCTTGTGCTGATTTGAGTAATTCAAGAGAATAACATGTCGTTCTTAATGTGAAATGTAGATTGCTTTTGAATAGCGTAATGTATGGCTCTAAAAATACTGACCATGGACCAAATCATACCAGCTTCTTTGTTTTTTTTTGAATATATAGAGGGTTCTAAGTATCGTTCTTAATTTGAGTAATTCAATATATTAATAGATCCATAGCGGAGCAACTTTTTTTTGTGTTACAGGTCAGCAGCAAAGGCTTTCTAGAGCCATACATGTGCAGATCAGTGCAGGAGCTCAAACAGTTCGAGCTTCACCTGATGTTAATGTTAAAATTAGTGCGGTGCACAGACACGGTCATGACTTGAGACACTACAAGTCAGACAGAGTTTCAGACATTTGACCTAACATGTATGCGTAATGTATTTATCCAGGACCTACTAATCATCCCCTGAAGTTTCTTTGCACATGTTGTCAGCAGTAGGATTGTACAATTCAGGACTCTTGTTTTGGGTCAAGTGAACCGCTCCCTTCTGCCTCCGCATTGGCAGCCATGAAAGGTTGAACCGATGACCGTAGGCTTTCGGTCCTTCTGCAGCAATTCTCTTGCACAGTGCATCGCAGTTGCTTACGACTTCAGTTAACCTGCCCTTGAACTCACCAACTTCGATCTGCAGTGGATGAACTGCAATATTGAAGAGGGGAGTGTCAGCACGTAATTTGGATACTCCCATGATATGCTAAACCATTCGGAACAGGTAGTGACAGCTGCACAAGCTAACATTGCTCGCTTGACTCAATTAGGCTAGAGCTAAATGCCCAAAAAAACAAGGTGCACGTCTTCTTTACAGATGATGACCTACTTAAGAGAGAAAATTGCATCAGTACCTTCAGAAAGATTGTGGGAGGTAGATCTCATGGAAGTAAGAGAATAGTTGAACCGCTGGAGAAGCTTAACTGCCAATGCATCAGCTGTTTCTATCTTGTTTTCTATCTCCTCCTGCACCAAGATGTTCCATGTTGTAACATAATCTAGCTGATAAACAAAATATTACAGTGGCAATGCAAAATCTCCTAAGTCAGACTGCAGAGACATGTTCTATAAGTATCCAAGTACTGCTTGCATATTTTGAATTCAAAGATAAGTTATCCATCATTCTTTTAAGTGCAAAGCTGCATATCTACTGCAAGTCTGCAAGCACTGCAGTTCAACGATGACAGGAATATGTGATGACCAATATTGGTCAAAACAATGAAACTAAAAGGAAACGCAGCAAAAAAAAAAGGCGACAACTACTCATAAAAATGGATATCAAATCTTATCTTCCAAAATTCATGCAGCTAAACTCAGAAGGCAATGTCTAGACTGAAATAACATCTGGGTTTTAGGCACCAAATTGATATTTACTAGCACAAAAAACTGTTGGACATTAATTCACAAGATCATGTGACCAACAGAATAAGCAACACGGTTACACATACCACATAGAACAAAAGTCCTTTAGTAACTGACTCTGTGATTTATCTATATTATTTGCCTTGCCATCAAGAAAAAATATCAATGGAGAGAATAACTGCACACAAATGAAGCAAAGTGCTTTATATTTGTAACAATAGGGTAGCATACTGTAGCCCTTAAACTAGTAACTCGAACTACATACAATATCATATCCTGATTCACTCCCCTCAGTAACTGATAGAGAGAGCTCTTACAAGAATTCCACCTACCTGCTTTCCACTAATTTTCTTGGCATTCTCTTCTTGCCATTCGCGGAACATAGAGAAAAGCTCAGCTAGGACATTTGGGTTCAGATTTCCTACAAATAAATTAACGTGACAGTGTAAGCTTCAACAAGAATAATGCAAATGCAACAATGTTTGATGTATACTATTTCGAGTACAGCGTGTTTCCAATCAGTCGATCAGTAAATTATATACATTCCCATACACCATTATGCAGAATCTCGACAGCAAACTAACCAAACTAGCATCCTAGCTGGTAGCCACTCACCAGAGTTGGCTGAGGAGATAGAGGGCTTCCGGACGAGGATATCAGTGAGGCTACTCTCTGCCTCCGCTTCAGATTGAGAGCTCAATAACGGCGGAGCCTACAAATCCCCAACAGCATAACCCCAACCGAAGTCAAAAGCATTAATACGAAGGGCATCTCGGCATGGGCATCAGCAGGGAGAGTCAGGAGAAAAGAAAGTTCAGGGCTTACTATGGCGAGAGACCGGATGCGGCGGACGAGGGGATCGGCGTCGGCGTCGTCGCGCCGGCCCTCGGACACCGTCGTGATCTCATCCGCCCACTGCGGCCGCGGCTGCCGCACCTGCTGCCTAGACAGGAGAGATTCGGACGCCCCCATGAGACGGAGCCCCAGCGCAGTCGGGGATAGGGACGGCGGCGGGGAACTGCCGGACCTGCCCGGATGCGGCCGCCGGACTAGGATGCAGGCGTTCTACTGGCTGCCTTTCTAAGTTGGGCCTTTCAGCTGGGACTAGGACAACGGTGTAGACTGAGTTGGGCCGAAGAGTTAACTTACCGGGCCAAACCAAATGTTTCGTCTCAGATCCAGACCCAGACTTGTTTCTGTAGATATGTTGGCGTTTATTTTGGAAAAAGCCCTCTCTCTCTCTCTCTCTCTCTCTCTCTCTCTCTCTCTCTCTCTCTCTTTCTTTTGCCCCTTGACTTTTGCGCATGTTTGAATTTCCGGCATCATTTAAATTTAATCATTCCTCTCTACTTTTAAAACATTTTTTAACCAACAGTGGTTTAAACAACGGTTTTGTCCAATGTAGCTCCATGTTAGCCACCAAGAGTACAATTGCTTAACATAAAAACCATCCGAATACTTTTAGATAAATTATTCAATTAAAAATCCTATTGTGTGGCAACAATTGGTATACATAACATATTGCAGCTCTCTCGCTACTTTCTCTCGTTTTCCAACCCTCTAAATCACATTACTCTCTCCGCCCCAAAAATAGTGTCGTTCTATGTTTTCGGACATCGTGTTTAACCATTCGTCTTATTCAAAAAATTTATGCAAATTATAAAATAAACGAATCATTATTAAAGTATCTATAGTGGTAAAATAAGTCATAACAAAATAAATAATATTTATACAAATACTTTGAATAAGACGGATGGTCAAACAACAAATCAACAAAAACCAAAACGACACTTTTTTTTGAGACGGAGGGAGTACTCTTAGACTTAGGATGTGTTTGGGAGGATCCTCACCCATGGGCTTTTTCCGAATAAGCCAGAGCCATTTTTAGGGCCCACAAAAAAACAGCTCTAACTTTTATATTTTTCAAATAATACCGTTTGGTAGGGCTCTTCCCAAGGAGCTGGGAGCTCAAGCCGAAGCGGGAGAGGAGACCTACCTAGTCTTAAACCCCAGTCAAGTTTAGATATCCGAAAAAATACAATTCCTAAATAACATACCTAGATAACAACATAAGTTATGTTTGGTAACAGAAAAATGGCATCTCTTGCTAAGTTCTTTTTCTCAATCACACAAGAGACTTGCACGTCTTTGTATTAAGAAAGAAGGTTTGTTACATCATTGGCGCCTTACAAATAAGCATGGAAGCCTTGCACCCTAAATCACTCGTAGTGCTTAGCCTTTAACATCCGCCATCGCTACCACCATAAAGCATCTTCGGAAGGGGCCGACATACTCCCAACAACATAGCATTTGCATAGGGAGGGGGCCTGTGGGGCCAACACATTCTTAGCGCAACAACACATCCACATAAGAGAGGGCTTATGCAACAACGATCATCGACATGGCAGGCATCCATAGGTGGCGCCATCACGCTATTAGCAATAACATCTGCATGATGGGGGCCTAAGAGACATTGGTGGTAAAACACGCTTTCTCCAACAATCGGGGGTGAGCTCCAACGAATGTAATGGGCGACATGCTACGGCAGTGCTCAACAATGCATTCAAGAAGG
The DNA here is from genome assembly GCA_015847255.1 of Hyparrhenia diplandra. Lineage (NCBI taxonomy): Eukaryota > Viridiplantae > Streptophyta > Magnoliopsida > Poales > Poaceae > Hyparrhenia > Hyparrhenia diplandra. The sequence goes on from JADLZK010005995.1 coordinate 140,908, forward strand.
GAATTGACATCCGCAGACGCTAACAATGTTGAAAGAGCACACGAGTAGGACTTTCGTCCCTAGCCTGCTCCAGACGAAAAAGCTTCTTCGGCGATTCCTCCAAGGAGGTAGATGACGCACACTGCGCCACTGCCACCAGCCCGAGACAACCGGGCAGGGTTCCCGACTCTTACCATGGACGCAAGCCACTCACGCCAAGTTCTGATGCTCATCAACCATCAATGTTTGTAGTGGTAGTGGTTTATGGATACGCTATTCTTAACGGAGGTTTCATGTGAGAGTTTTGAACACATCAATATTTAGTTTTATCCCCATAAAACCCTCTACTCTTACAAAATATCTTTCTTCCTCGATAAAGTGCCATTTAATTTAATATATTTAATGCTCGTAAAACGTTTTTTTTTTTTTTAGGGAATGCTCAGAAAAACGTTGATGAAACATTTTTGTTGAGACTACATATCAGCTTGTGAAACAAAACGAGCATTTGTCGCACATAGTATACATATACGGACGTTTATTTTTGACAACATAGTACTTCCTCCCGTCTCAAAAAAGTATCGTTTTTGACTTTCGGACATCATGTTTGATCACTTCGTTTTATTCAAAAATTTTATGTAAATTATAAAATAGATAAATCAGCATTAAAGTATCTCTAATGATAAATAATTCATAATAAAATTAGAGATATTTATGCAGCTTTTTTTTTAATAAGACGGATGGTTAAACATGATATGTGAGAACTTTTAATTTTAGGTCTGAGGGAGTACTCCCTCCGTTCCACAATATTTGCAATTCTTTGACTCATATAAACGTGTTTAACCTCTCGTCTTATTCAACTTTTTTTAATAAATATTACCATTTTTGTTATGACTTATTACATCACTAAAGATATTGTAATGATATTTTTGTTTGTTTTATAATTTACATAAAAAATTTGAATAAGACGGCGGTTAAATACGTTTATATGAGTCAAAAATTAAAAGTATTATGGAACGGAGGGAGTACGATAGTAGTATATACGTAGGAGTATTACTAGAGGCTGTAGCTTCCAAGAGGATAGAACTTTAGGGGACACATTAGCAAACATGGGGTGTGCGGACAAAGCGTCATGTCAAAATAATCCACTTAGATTCTTCACCATCATCATGTCCCCCAGCTTGGCCCTCAGCTTTATTCCCGTCCCTTCCGATTCCCATCGCCATACATCCCATCCTCATCCAGTATCCTATACCTTTGCTGCGCCGCGGCCTATGTAACGTACTACCACTGCGTACATCTTGACTGCCCGGATTATTCGACGTCCTGCTTTCGTTTGCTCGACACGTTCCACAGCCGGATCCCATGCGCATCTGATCGATAGGCACTAAGCAACACGTACTGATGGGAGAGGAGCACTCCTCTTGATCCATAGGACATGTTTACTTTAAAAAGCGAGATTTGTTCTGTTTTACGTGTACTTCCTCCGTCCCAATTGAGTTTGTCACCCTAGATTCGCGCCATCTTATTCGATCTTCGTCTTATTCAAATTTTTTATACAAATATAATTTATTTTGTTACGACTTATTTTATCAATGAAGATACTTTGAATATTGATTAATTTATTTTATGATTTGCGTAAATATTTTGAATAAGACGGATGGCCAAAAATGAAGTTCAAAAGTCAAAAAACCACGTACTCCATGTGACAAAGGAAGAATATATCTAGAGAATATTAAATTTCATCATCCTTTATTTTTATCCACCTCTCTTTCTTAACCACTCGGAGAGTGAAGAGCTCTTTCGTTCTCTTACTTAATTCAGACTTATATCTATATGAGATGGAACGACTATCTAGTGATGACGATGCTCACAGAGCTTGATCCAATACATATTAGGTGCTCCCGTATGTGATCCGAATTCATGATCTGTGCTCATATACGTTAGAATAAAGTGATATGGAATCCAATTAGCTAGGTTTGTTGACCCACCAGCATTTTGCAAGTTTTTTATAAAACTAAATTGTTTTGCATATAACTTCTACTTTTTTATAAAATTATTTTGGTCCCACGAACAAAGAAAATAATAACACCACTTAATGTAAGTTCTTCCTCTCGTCTCCAAAATAAAAGACCTTCCGCTCGATAAGTCAACGCTCTCAAAATACCGGCAATTATATATTAAAATGTATAAATATTTATGTTAAGTAATTAGTATCATGGAAAGATCTTTAAGTCTAATTTTTTAACAAATTTATTTGAAGATTTAAATGTTGCACGTATTTTCTACAAACTTAGTCAAAGTTGAGAAAATTTGACTGGCACGCCTCCCATAACGCCGTTTATTTTGGGACGGGGGAGTACTCCCCTCCAACTATAGGATCGGTATGGTCAAATCAGCTCCACCTTGACCATATTTATAGTAAATAAATACTATAAGTATTTAGGACTCTAAATAAATTTATTAAAAAATATATTCTAAAAACTAATACAGTTATACTTATTTTATATAAAAGTGTTATTACTTTTTATATTAATCTAGTCAAGTTCAAACTATTTGACTTCTCAGAAAGTAAAAAATATTTTATTTTACCAAGGGAAGTAGTAGTACTACAACGCACCCCTACATTATTCTTATTCTAAATGCTATAGCATATTCCTTTTCCCCACAAACCAAGTGATATGGCTAGCTGTCACGTCTGTCCCTGGATTAAGAAGGACTACTACTACTAGAACTCGAGAATGTTTATCTGGATAATTTACTTTAATTATCATCAGTAACCTTGTCCTCTAGTACTACACTTTTACGTACGGATCTAGAGGAGATCGTTACACGTACAGTCACCAGTAACATAATGCTGCTTTGCCCTTTATCTCTCCACTCCAGGGCTACTAGGATTGAGTACTTAAGAAAGAGAAACCTCTGACTGATCCGATAGTTAGATCGTCCTAAGGCGGCTAAAAAGACTTCCAAAGTTGATTTGTGCTTAGCTAACTATATAGTAATTGCTTAATGGCTTGTCATGTGATGTGCTCACTGGCACTTTAGAATAAAGGTAGCATAGTTCATGCATAGTGCTGAATAACACTTTTTTTTGGACTAATGCAACAGATAAATAAAGTACATTGCTAAGAGAGGCCTTCTGCTTTTCACATTGACAGTTAGTAGGAACATAAATTCTTTCATACCCAGTTTGTGAATAGTGGCACTACTGTTGGCAGGCTGCGCACACATGCTTGAAACTTTAGGATTTTAAGGAAAGCGCATCTATCTGGGGAAAAAAATTTGTTTCTAACATCTCCCGCTCAAAAGACTACACCAGCTAGCTGTATAATGTAAAAGTGTTTGTGTACGTCGTTATATTGTTTCAAAGTAAACTTATAGAGATCTGCCTCCAAGGTATCATACACCACCGAGATTTTCACCGGAAGAGGACACACTGTTTTATTAGACTTCGGAGATTTCTGTTGAAAATCGCAACATTTATGGTTTATCATAAGTCAAACTTATCCACCCGCTACATTCCAAATATCAAATCATTTTTACCTTTTTAGATACAAAATCTTTTACTATGTACCTGGACATAATATGTCTATTTAAAGTGTATAACAAAAACTATGTATCAATGTCATTAACCGGAATTGGGCTAGCCCTGGATAGGCTAGGAGGGCCCAAAGCGGCCGTGGCCGGCCCACAAGGCTTTCCCCGCTTCCGACTTTGCTTCGTCATCAAGTTAGGATTATCTTAGACTTTTTAGTGTGTAAAAGAGAATATTCCAATCGTATAAGGAAGACCCTTATTAGAAAAAAAATAAATAAATAAATACTGCTTGTTAAAGGTATTGCAATCATATAAGCGAAACTTTATAGGAGATTGCTTAGATTACAAGTCTCACTTACCGGGCTATATAAGTAAGGGTATGTAATCTCTTTGGGGATAAGCAAGCAATAAAATATAGTTCGATCTCTCTCTCTATCTCTCCAACCGCCGCCGCCGCCGCCGCCGCCGCCACCACGACGCCGCCCCTAGCCGCTGCTGCCCGCGCCGCCGCCGGGGAAACCGCCGCCCCACGCCACCTTCTCCGCCCGAAGACCGTTGGTGACGTGTCGCAGCCGGCCAACCGAACCCGGTCAGTGACAATCAACAAAAGACAAAATGACCTAAATATGAAGCAGAAGGAGCAGCTTTGATTAGTTTATTTGTAGAAAGCACAAACACAAGTTTTGAAGCATCAAACAATACAAGATTCACTAGATACAATATATTTTGATGATGCTTTCATGTGATATTGTGTACAGATGAATATGTACTTCTTGATAAATGACAGAAGCCAGACAAATTTAACTTGGACAAAAACTAAAACTAATGGCTTAAAATTTGAAACGGTAAGAGTAGACAAGATACGTGTGAGCAAAGATCAAGGTGGAGACCCAATAATGCGCCATACACCATCATCATCCCATCATCGTCGTATGCATGCATGAAACGATGATTATGTATATCGCAGTGTATGATGATTAGTTCTATTCTATCACACTGATGATTCATTCGTGAGAGGACGTTTGATTAACCTCCTCTACTCACGTTCGCGCACTGATATTGGGCACTAGAGTAGTATTATTGGCCTCTTTTGGATGGATGACAGACATTGATTGAGCTAGTAGCTAGCATCAAGCAATGCTTTAAAATTTTGTCCGCTAAATTTGATGTCTGATGTCGACTAATGTTGCCTTGATATGGTACATACGAGCCAGCATCGGATTAGCAGGTCGCGCAAGTGGGCCACCCTGTCGTGCTCCTATTGGCTGACCGGGCTTGTCGTTGCACGTAACTGCCTGTGCATGCAACACTAGTCACTACGACGCCAAACCATCGTTATGGGAAGGGTTGTGGTTCTCGTTTCCTAAAAAGTCAAAAACCTTATAATTTGTAGGAGTATTTAATAGTAAAACATTAAAATTTACAATACATAATTAGCAAGATTAGATAGCGAGGCGCCAAGTGGTGACTCCCCCGAACTTCAAGATTTGGCTCGGTCCGAAGGTGCTCATAGGGGTAGGGTTAGGGTTTGACGTGTGTTCATAGGGGTGAGTGTGCGTGCGTGTTGAGCGTCTGCGTTGTACTGTGTAATCAAAAAAAAAAAAGATATTTTTAAATTTAATGTTGCACGTATTTTCTACAACGTGGTTTAAGTTAAGAAAGTCCGACTATCACGATTTCCATACCTACACTACTCCTGTACAGCGTGCTTATACTCGGTTTCGGTGGTTTACGTAATGGCAACGATCGTGTAAACTAACCCTCTCCGTGTAACCTATGCAAACTTCTAATCTAGATCATAGTGTTGGCACCCAAAATTGGTTTGGACTAAGGCATGGTAGGTCCAAGACACGGTAAATTTTGAGGAAGAACAGACATGAGCTCGAAGTGACCGGATTTGGCGACCGGACCGTCCGATCATTCTTCGCGGCGGCCGGTGGTGCGTCGGCCAAAGCGTCCGGCCGACGAGTGCGCGCGATTCGAATTGAGAGTTACGCGGAACCGACCGAGGCGCATCAATGGAGCGTCCGGTCAAGGTCGCCCGCCGTCCGGTCAGCCGCGAGGATCAGGTCCGTAAGATCCCCGAACCGATCTCTTTCCTAATCGTGTTTGGGTCGGTTTTTGAGATTGAAGCGCCCAAGGACGGTTTTCTAAAAAGGATAAGACCACCCTCCTCTATATAATAATTAGGTTCATGGCCGATTTGATCTACATCCAATTGTCCTATCAAACCCTAAACTCTCTTTTACCTCTTCCAAACCCTAGTTCATTTGTCCGGCGTTCTTCTCGACGGTAATTTCGGCGGCGTTGGCCGACCCTAGGGTAACCATCTTCGCGCGTTATCTCGACGGATCCTTCCCGAGTGCGTTCGAGGTAAGTTTCGGCCAAGTTCGAGTTCTACATCGACCTAACCGTTCTCTATATCGGTTTCGTCGGTCAAGGTTGCGATCCTTGCCGCTTGTACAAAGTTGTTTGCAACCTCGTGGACGTCAAAGCCCTCTCGGTGTGTTCATGCCCTAACCCCGTCAACATAATGCTAATCTAAGGGTTAGGTAATTTTACAATTAATCACGCTCTAATCACACTTTTGCATATCCCTCCGACCTCTCTAGTTATCACCTCGTGCCCCTTAAATCAACGTTTCGTGGTTCATATTAGGTTTGAATAGATTATATGAAGGGTCTGTTTGCACTACTTACAAAATTAATCTATAAGTATATATACACTGTGTTTGATACCTCGCGCTATCTATAGCGTCGTCAATACTACTACTAGTACAACGTGCAGGGTTTTCTGTTGTGTTTTGGTAGCTGTCCGTGTCTTTGCGACTTGTGAGAGAGCATCGCGTAACGGAGTCCGGCCAGGTACATACGTACAAAGACAGTACTGGTGCCAAACAAACAAGCTCCTAGCTGATCATTATCGGCTGGTAACTCGTGAAAAGTTCATGGTAACACTGTAACAGTAACGCCCGGCGACTACTAGTCCGATGGCCGATGCCATGCATCATGCATGAAAATATATTCAATTCAACACACCCAGCATGCAAGCTGAGATTCTGCTCTTCACAGGCTTTCGTCACTATGAGTGGCATAAACAATTATTACTGTTCCTGTTTTGGGTTAAGAAAACTCATACGGACGGGAGGAGTACGTACGTACTAGAAGGAACTTTAGTAGTTTTTTTTACCTCTCTGTCTCCAAAAGAGTGTCGTTTTAGGTTTTTCGGACCTCATATTTGATTGTTTCGTTTTATTCAAAAAATATAAGTAAATTATAGAATAAATAAATTATTATTAAAGTCTCTCTAGTTATAAAATAAATCATAAAAATAAATAATATTTATATAAATAATTGAATAAAACGGATGGTTAAACAAGAAGTAACAAAACTTTAAACGACTATTTTTGTTTTAACGGAGGGAGTACTTTCTTCGTCTCGGAGTAGCAAACAGGAAAAACACTAGACTTCAAGAGGATTTCGTTTAAACTTTGCTTTTCTATCGGTAAGGCGTGTATGTAGTACTCCCTTAGTTAAAAAACTAATTGCAATTTTTTGACTTATATAGGCGTGTTTGATTTGCTCGCCTTATTCAAATTTTTATGTAAATTATAAAACAAACAAAACATCATTACAATATCTTTAGTGATGTAATAAGTCATAACAAAAGTGGTAATATTTATTAAAAAAAGTTAAATAAGATGAGAGGTCAAACACGTTTATATGAGTCAAAGAATTGCAAGTATTGTGGAACGGGAGGCAGTACATGAATGTCCACAGTGCTCTCGACGACTGGACGTGCTAGGTCCTCGTCGACGTCGATCTTGCTGCACTGCATGCCGTGCATGGCCTGACTGCAACTGCAAGTCAAAAAGCCCTGGCAGCAGTAGAGCACAGGGAGCTTTTTCTTGACCATGGCGTGCATGGGGAACGATCGATCTTCGGGTCAGGAGTTTCTATTTTAAACCAGGAGCAGACGGGCAGTCTCGGGCCTTCCCAAGAACGAGTACAAACCAGCAGCAACAAGCCAGGCACAGTCGTCCCGTCAGACCCACGCCTGTGAGGGGTGTTTAGTTGTTACAGGAACCCAAAAGTGCTACAGTTTCTCGTCACATCAAATCTTTTAACGTATTTTTGAAGCATTAAATGTAGGTAAATAAAAAAACCGGCCCTGAAAAGCAGTGCAAGCTAATCTTTTAAGCTTAGCTAATCCATTGTTGGATAATGCGTATCAAATACAACCATGGTCCAGTGCTCAACCCAATATATTTCATCAACTAAAGTTGCCACCTCACTTGTGTTTAGTTGGTGAAATATTTTGGGTATGGCAGACGGGTAGCAGATTTTTTGTTTGTATTTGTTAATTATTGTCCTATCATGAACTAACTAGAGCAAAAAGCCAGGCTCGCACTTTTCAGTCAAACCATGCCAATTTGTTTTTTTGTTTACCTACATTTAGTGTCTCGCAGCACGTCAAGAGATTTTCGAGAGTGTGAAGACTTTTCTGTTCACTTCTCACTGAACAGGACAGCGCACTTCGGGTGTTGAAGAGTGTATTCTGCCCAAGAGGACGCCCCCTACACTAGGGTCACCAGCATTTATAACTTCACATGTAGTAGGAGTACTAGTATACTAGTAGTGACACTGTTCACTTGTTCAGCATGATGGCAATATGACATTCTAAACTCTAGTGATAGATGCTTGCCTAAGATAAGATATTAACTAGCCTCCGGGTCATTTCTTTGTCTCCTTAATTTCTTTGTTGTTAAGAAGCGTTGTTGTTAAAAAAAATTCTTATACGGAAGCATAGCAACAGTTGGTCAAGAAAACCGTGAGCAGCTGGACTACTAGAGACGAAGAGAGGAAGGGCCGGAGAGAGTGTGAGAGAAAATGATTGATTAGAAACTACAAGTGAACAGTAGAGCACTGGTACAAGCATGGCGCAGGGCCCAATTCCGATCGACCGTCCACGGGTGTCGAGTGCCGCCGTGCCGGGCACGGGGGCACCCACATCCACATGCGTGCGCCTGGCCCTGCCTGCATGTGCCCGCGCGGCCTCTCATCAGGGGGCATCACAGGGGCACAGGGCTACCACCTCGCGAGCGAGCCTAGGTGGCTGTGCCTACTACAGTGCCGCTCGCGACAATGCCCGGTCACCACTCACCAGCACCAGCACGGCACCACATGACGACGCACTGCAGCTGCAGCACCAGACTCCACTCGTCGGCCGGCGCATGCGAGTGGCAGTGGCACTGCGCCTGCCTGCACTGCTCGTCTGCCCCGGGTTTTCGGGCGCGATCAGGCCGTCCGTCGCCAGCCACACCACCACCAGCTGCTGCCCGAAGAAGCTCTGCGAGCGCCGAGCGGACGTACGCGGGCGGGATCCTCTGAGATCACCTTCGGTTCCTTCAACCTACTATAGCTAGAGCACATGCGCCTGCGTGCTTCACAGCTGCTCGTAGACTGAGTAGTTGTAGGCCTCTCTCAGGGTAATTACTACGGGAACGGGGGGTGAGGAGTTGCAATTCCTTGTGTCCGGTCACACTAATTATGGGGTGAGGAATTGCAATTCCGATGGAACGGAGATATCAGGGATTTACAAGAAAATTGCGGTCCGGGGATGTTTGGTTGGCATCGTCACTTTGCCACGCCAAACTACGGCAGACCGTGGGGAGGCGGAGAAATTCATCGCCACAAAGTTGCCACACTTTTCATGCACTAGACGACGAAAAACTGGAAGCAAAACGACAGATTGGGATGCGTTGGCAGCCCACAGATTCAGCGTGAATCAATCAAAGCAACCAGATGTGGTTGCTGTCAAGCATTGGCAGAGAGTGTGGTAGCCATCCAAACATCCCCTTAGTATAAAAAGTGAACCAAAAAAGTGGTACTATATTAACCAAAAACTAATTGTATAGTTTGATTATAAAGTGAGACAAATTTTTTTGAACCCCAATTAATCCCGATTGAAAAATAGTTACCCAAATATAAATGAAAAATCCTACTATAGCCCAACCTAAAATATTTCATTATGCCAATGCCATAGAGGCGGTCGAAACGCCACTATGACCTCACCAAAGAGACGGAGAGAGATGGTGTGTGAACACTAGTACTATTTTCGCTCACCGGTGGGTCGATCCACCACCACACACGCGTCCACAACATCCTTCACTCTCACCTCTTTCCGCGTGCAAACAACCGTGGATTTGCTTCTAGCCATTGATACTCTTCTTCTTTCACCTCCACGTTGGATATGTTTGATACTTTTTTTTTTTTTTAGAAATGCAGATTTAGATTTTCTTAAAAAAAAACGTTTCAGATAATGAAATGAGAAGGCAAAGCTTAGGATGTGGGGGGTCAAAAGAAAATGAGAAGGCAAAGCTTAGGATGTATCGGGGGTTGGGGTGTTCAAAAGAAGTTTCGAGGGGGGTCAAAAGAAAATGAGAAGGCAAAGCTTAGGATGTCGAAGGGGGGTGTTGGGGTGTTCAAAAGAAGTTTCGAACAATGAATATGAATCACTTTATAAAAATGATAAATTTGAATGGTCTGGTAACCTGAATTCTAATTAAAAACAAAGTTTTTTAAATAAAAATCCAAGTTTTTTTTTGTGTGAAGAAAAGTTAAAATGCAACCCATTCTAACATATTGCACTTCAAGAGAACAATTAAAAAAAAAACATAAAATCTCTAGTATACAAGAGAGACTAGAAACTGAATCATGCGAAACGATTTGGGGAGCCCTTCTGCGCTCTTCCTAGGCAAAAGGTATGGAACTAATCCAAAATGATTTGGCCAACAATCATTTCATCGTTACGCATTTGGCAGCGCCTCTTTGGATATTGATCAGAATAAAAACATTTTGGCCAACCGGACGGGGGCATTAAGGGAGATCGAGATTCTAAGCTTTGTTAGGAGTTTTGCCTTGACTTCTAGCTTAACTTGGTGATCGATGCTATATATGAACTAGTACGGTCTTTTGCTAAGACACTTGAACTTGAGTGTGCATCATCTATATATGAGATCGAGACTTTGAACTTCAACTTGAGTTTGACTTGTTCATTGACTTGGGTTCTATGAGTCAGCTGATGGTGATCTTTTGTCTTGTTTGCATTCCTTCTATGATTACTTGTTAATGTAGATGGTTCATTCACCTTGGATATCGGATGGCTCAATCAATGTACCAAGATGTTCCATGCATGAGCTGAAACTTTGCATCAGTCATCTATGAGATCGAGACAATGAACTTGAACTTGTTCATTGACTTGGGTTTTATCAAACACTTCATGTTGATCTTTTGTCTTGTTTGCATTCCTTCTATGATTACAACTTAGGCAATTGCTACGGTACTCGAAATGATTGTGGACCGCCCATTTTTTTTTCGATCAAACGGTCATTTATCATCTATTACCTCATAGGAGGTAATAGTATTTATTTAATTTTTATTTTATCAAATAGGGTAAATAAGGATAGTTTTAAATAAAGAAAATTTTATTTGTAGATTTTGTTGATGCATGCGCGCATGCGTAATCTTTAAGTGATATGGTTACTTTTTTTTGTAATTGATATATTCTCATGCGTAACCATATTATCACTTAAAGATGCATGTACATGGTTGCGTAGTTGAAAATCTATGTCTTTTTTTTTTTTTGTAATTGACACATTTTTTTTTACAAGAGTAATTGACACGTTAGTTTTGTACGCATGGTGTGTAGATGCATGTACATGACATGTTAGTTTTGTACGTGGTTGGGCATTAATTTACGTGACTTAATTTTGTGCATGTACATGGTGTCATGCACACGTTAGTGTAGATGCTAAAAATACCTGGCGTGTGTCCATGCATGTTAGCATACGTGTGTGCGTACTTGTGGGTGGTACAAAAAAAAAAAAAAAAATCAATGTACACCTGGTTACATGCGGAAAAACTACGTGAATTGCGGATTTTCAGCGGGGACTTGCCGGCGGCGGCGGGAGAGAAGCCATCTCGGTGGCGCCGGTTTTTGCATGCGGGATAATATCCCGTAAATAGGGGACGTGGGGTTTGTTTTATATATTTAGTAATTCATAAAATTATAAAAATTCAACGGCTCAGATCGAATAGAGATATTACCTCCTAATAGGTAAAAGGAGTACCCGAACATTGCCCTACAACTTAATGTACATGGTTCACCTTGCACATTGGATGGTCCATGGTGACTAGTGGATTGTGAAGGATATGCACTTGTGGATCTTCATCATCATCATCATCATCTCATTTTTGAGTTTATTTTGGTCTCACTCGCCAATATCAAGTTTCTTTATAGCTTGGTGAGGTGGATCTTCATTTCCTCGCAATACTATCACCGACTTGCTCCTTTTTGAGAGTTGTCTTCAACATAACTAGTGGTTTTATTGAAGACACAATATTCCAAGCCCATTAGGAACCCAGTCTATCTTTGGTGTAAACTTGGAGATTTTAGATTGCATGTTAAGTATGAAACACTTACCTCCAAAAACTCTAAAGTAGTGCACCATAGGCTTTACCTATGACAACCTAGCTCACAAGAGGTCTACCGAGGTACCATGTTGACCGTTTTCTTCCAATGATATATAACTAGAGTCTTGTATCCATCCAACATTGTTCTTGCGGCTTCGTGAGAGTTTGGTCCTTCCTCTCCACAACCCCATTTTGTTGAGAAGAATACGAAATCAAAATTTCAAGCATGATTCCTTCCCATCGTCACTTCTTATTCTTTCGATCTTCAATCGAAACTATTTTAAGTGTTATTTTGCAAACTTCTTGAATATAGCTTGAGCTTCACTTTTGTCATGCAAAATGAATGCAAAGCAAAACAAGACTAGTCATCAACAACTATGAAACCACATTTGTTGTGATGGGTCCAAATAAATCATTCATAGAAGCTCGAATCACTAGAAGAAATGGTGCTTTACATGAAGTTTTGTGGTGACGTTCTAAGAAATCATTAGGGAATTATACTATCTGTGATGGTCATTGCAATTGTGACGGTTAGTTAATGGTTTTTTGTAGTTATCACATTCTCGGAGGGGAGTTGTGCTTCTAGGTTGATATGTACTATAATTTTTTATTTTTTTCTCAAAAGGAACATGTTAGGGACTTGATTGAGGTTGCGATCCTAAGAGAGGGAGGGAAGCGGCAAATGAGGAGCACGCTACTCACGGTACAAGGAGCAACAATACCGTGAGTACTATTCATGGAGGCGGCGGCGGCTAGGGTTTAGGCACTATGGGAGGCTGGCCGACAGAGGCTGGCCGCAAGGCTTTGCCCACTGTCGGCAAGAGAGAGAAGGAGTTTCCTTCTAATCTCTTCCTTGATTTTAGATTGATACATCTCCTGCATTATATAGAGAGGTTTGACTTGACCCCTAAGTATCCTCCAACGGGTGCCCGGGATGGTGAATTCGGATGCGCGCAGGTCAATTTGACCAAAACCGACAAGGGATCTAAACAAAACAATGAGAGCATGAACGTGCCTAGTGAGACCATGACAGTTCCAAATATACGGCCCTGAAGACACTTACAACGACATATAGCTATGGAAGCTATCTGCCAACAGGTTTATAAAGCATTCGGCTAATAATGAAAAATAGAGCATGTGAATCATGGTTGCCGAATGAACATAACAGACATGTGTGACACCCCGGCCCAGGGCTTAATAAGGTTGATAGAATACTCATACCAACAAGTTACAACTTCTTTTCCGGAAGCCCATCTCCTTAAAACTCCAAAGTTAAGCGTGTTTGGCCTGGAGCGATGGGTGACCGACGGGAAGTCCTTCCGGTGTGCGCATGAGTGAGGACAAAGTGCGCGAAAAAAGACTAGTTTTGGTACGTGAGGGCGATCTTGATCCTTAAAGAGCTGTCAAATGTAAAGCGGGCCGGCCTCGAGGAGGCGGGGCGTTACAAATGGTATCGAGCCGACCCTTTGCGGTTTCACGGGCGTGTGTGTCGATTCTTGTGAGCATGGTGCGCATGGTCGGTGTGGACCCGGCGGTCACACAACATGGCACATCTGGCATCGCAGACACACGGACGTGGCCAAGAGGGGGCGTTGACACGGGGTTGACCGACGAGGACGTCGGTCTCCTAAGGGGTGAGTATGTGACACCCGGCCCGGGGCTTAATAAGGTTGATAGAATACTCATACCAACAAGTTGCAACTTCTTTTCCGGAAGCCCATCTCCTAAAAACTCCAAAGTTAAGCGTGCTTTGGCCTGGAGCGATGGGTGACCGACCAGGGAAGTCCTTCCCAGTGCAGTGAGACATGAGTGAGGACAAAGTCTTGAGAAAAGACTAGTGTTGGTCAGTAAGGGCTTGATCCTTAAAGAGGCTTCATCCAAATGCCGGTAGCGGGCCGAGGGAGGCGGGACGTTACAACATGTTTGAACAAGTGAAAATTAGCCATGAATATCATATATTATAAAACATGTAATCTTAGGCCAATGACACCATCAAGACACAATTAATAAATAGGTAACTCATGAAATAAACCTAATTTAAATAACACATGCATAGGTCTAATCCGGCTAATTCGCGCCGCAGACGTCTAACCTTCTTAAACCCGTCAAGCATAAACCTAAGCAAGCTAATCCACCGCATGATACCACTTACTCAAATCTACACCACTTCCTACAACTAGCGGCGCCACGCCGCACGACCATAACCCTAGAAGTAGAAAACTAAAAGCATGCATATATTTAAATAGATCTATAAACACTTGCTACTCGTGAAAGCTTAACCGTATTCGGCAAGGTTACCGAATTGGGGTCCATATAGAAGGAACAAACACGTAAAACGTAAACAAACCTATCAAATCAAACCGAATTCTAGTCCACCGGATGACTAGCTCTAGGGTAACCCAAAGACACGCATCTCGCCGCACGATACCCAATCTCGTCAAGGTGCATCTACATCTAACATGCATGAACCCCGCTACACGTGACAACCTAGATTGATCTAAACTTCGGCTATTATAAACAATTAAACCTAGTAACACGGTAAGATAAATATCAAACATTAAAAGACTATGTTGGATCTAAGAATTTTTAGTGTTTCATATTCATCTTACCATGTTAAACCTAAACAATAAGAAAAGTCGAGCCATACCAATCTAGATTGGACAAAAAGTGTTGCAATATATGTAAAATAAATCTAAAACATGCAAACACATGGTAACTTGATGAATCTACTAGATTTGCCAGATCTAATAGAGCCAATAACTATCTTGCTCCTGCTAAACTTCCAAGCAGACGCCTGCTGCACGGCCATCCAGTCGAGATAATAAAACAAAAGCTAAGACTTCCCGTCATCAAGCAGACGCCTGCCGTACGGCCATCCAGTCGAGATGAAACGAGACTACTTGCTACTAAGCAAACGCCTACCGCACGGCCATTCAGTCGAAGTAAGCAAGGTTGCCGGTACTTACGGAGGTCGACGGATCGATGATTCCCCTCGAAGCAACTCGACGACACGACAAGGACTCGAAGGTGGCACGGGGGCCGGTTGGTTGTATTTGATTGTGAACAGAATTTTACAATGGCCAAGGGTTTATATTTATACCCTGGTCTTGACACGAGTCCTAAAAGACTACGATTACATGAAAGCAATCCTAAAATAACTTAACTTTGGCTCCAAGTCACCTAGGAGTCTTAAACAATCCCGCTATCGGGAAAACCGCCTCCATTCGGTAAACTTTCCGAACGCGCCTAGAGTAGCCGACCGCAGCGCCACTTGCTGAATTCCTCAAGTTGCCGACCGCACCAAGCACATTACCGAATGACCTCTTGCCGAATACCGCTCTGCCGAATGCTTGCCTTTATCGAAATAATTGTTTATTAGCATCTTGCACTGGCCCACCTGTCATCTTCTTAGCTTACCAAAATCTGGTGTCAACATCCAGCTAGCCACATGATTCCATGTCATGTATCATATGCAATAAACTTATTATTCATCACAAATAGTTGAGCTTTGCAACTAATCCAAGCCACTCCACCACCATGGCTCAACTAGCACCTACTAGTGTAGATGTGGACTAATTACTTATGTATCTCAACATAAACACATATTAGTCCACCTAGCGACGCTATCACTCAATTATTTAAACCATATAAGGACCTTTCAATGGGCTCATTGCTACGATGTGTATTTTGGATGCCGATTCATGGGCTTTGACCACCTAATACTCAAGGTACCTAGGGTTTATTATCTGGGTTTGGGCTTGTGCTCTACGTCTAATGATGATTTTTGTGTTCAAGTGTTCAAGGGCGTTTTACAAGAGAGTTAAGGAGAGATGTATGTGTGAGTATATGTGGAGTCATTCTCCTTGTTCACTTTTCCCTAGTTTCTCTTGGTTCTACTACCCTTAAGTCATGGGAGTACAAATGGCTCGAGAACGAGATCATTAAAGGAGAAGATGTGATGTGGGTTCCTCTGGATGCATTGTAGATCCATGGTCGAATCCCATCGTCTTAGTCCTCAAGCGGGTCATTGGAGACAATTCCCTATATATGCCACGTAGGTTGTGCTATCGTTGCCTCGTATTGCGTCTAGGGTAGAGCCTATGGTCATAGGGGATAGTTCAGGTAAGAATTATGCATGTCGTTCTAATGGTAGGTGAGAGGGCACCCATTGGGTGTAGCCCCGAACCCGAAGTTGATTGGAAGAATCAGTTAGGTGGTTTATCCGTAGTCATAATAGCTTGCTAGGGATGAGTTTAGTTAACCCAAGATTTAGACTTGTCATCATGGCATGACTTTTCATGGGTGAAAAAATCCTGATGGGTGTATGAGTGATATCCATCGGTTATAAATCCATTGTCATCCCTACTATCCAATACCTTACTTATTTTGTTGTAGAGGTGAAGTTCTAGTCTTTACACACTTCTTCTAGCTCAAATCATCCTTTAGATATTTGATGGGTAATACATAGATATCTTAGAGGCTTCACATCTAAGGGAAACAAGTGTTTCAAGAGTTGATTAATAGAGATCATAAATACTCAATGATCAGCTCCAAAGATATCTGTTGCGAGCTATCACACCTAATTGTAAAGACAAGACCGAATGCAAATAATATGTATGCCTAGATCAATTTATTATAACAGAAATCTAGAACATTATTAAAAATGATTCAAGGATCTAAAAAGGAAATTATATCACAGAGTTGTAACATAACATGTTCTTTTACTTTCATCTAGAACAATTTTGACATTTTTGCGACCGACAAATAATTTTGTTTTATTAGTGAACCAGACAAATAAATTTGTAAGCACATAGATTAGATCGTAGATTTGACCACAAGTATTCTGAGTGTTTCAAGGTATCAATTTTCATAATGTATACGAAGTGAACTAGCTAATAATAAAAAGTTTCCTACAATAGGAAGCAAGGGGTAAATGTTACGAACCACTAGAGTGGATGTCTATCTAAGATGTTTTCAAGAGATTAAGATATGTTTAAATTATATGCCTTGTTTGGCCGATAGTTTAGGATTTAAGAGTTTTTGATAAAGCAGCTAATGCAATTTTGTTGTGAGAAATTTTTTTTGTACCATGGTCCATAAGCCGGGCTCATCATCCATAGTTGAGTACAATGTTTTTCTTTGGCAACAAAATAACATTAGCCGATATCAGTCATAGAAACGATATGCTATGAAGTTGTTCGTCGATTTTTGGCTGATCTAATAGTATTAGATGCATCTTTAATCTGTCCATCTTATAAATTTTTTTTGAAATTGTCTGACTTCAAAAATAAATTGTATTATTTTAGAGTAATGTGAGTAGAAAATAGAAACTGCGTGCAAATCCACCTAAAGCGTTTTTGATTTGACCTGAAAAAAGGCCGTCCACAAACACGGCACTCCACACTACTGCACTGTCTCTCCAAAGGCAGCTGCATTGGCTCCAGCCTTTTCCCTACTGTGGCGCGCGCCCTCCCTTCTCTCTAATGATAGCATAGAGAGAGAAGGCATAGTTCGAGGCATCCTCCTCCTTTCCCTCTCCTTCCCCAAACCCTTTTCCTCTTTCCCTCGCCCCAAGAGAACTTCATCTCACCTCCAGGCGCCCCCTTTTGCGCTTGCGCAGGAGCTCGCGGGGACAGTGGGCGGAGAGCTCGATCGCTGCACCACTACTTCACTGGAGATCCGCCCACTCCATGGAGGAGATCACCCACCACTTTGGAGTTGGCGCAAGCAGCCACAGCCACGGCCACGGCCAGCACCACCATCACCACCACCCGTGGGCATCCTCCCTCAGCGCCGTCGTTGCGCCGCCGCCGCCGCAACCTCTGAGCGCAGGCCTGCCGCTCACCCTGAACATGGTGGCGGCCGCTGGGAACAGCGGCGGCGCTAGCGGCGACCCGGTGCTGCAGCTTGCCAACGGCGGCAGCCTCCTCGACGCGTGCGTCAAGGCGAAGGAGCCCTCGTCGCCCTACGCAGGCGACATCGAGGCCATCAAGGCCAAGATCATCTCCCACCCACACTACTACTCGCTCCTCGCCGCCTACCTCGAGTGCAAGAAGGCAAGCCAGACCTTGTACTAGTAGCAGCAGTGGTGCACTAGCGTTCCTGCTTCCGATTCTGCTATTATAGAAGTTTCGCCACATCTGATGTCAAGCATGGAGCATGCATATACTCTCTGCTGCTTTTACATAGCCTACTATAGTTTATGCATGTTGCTCATGTAGACATGTGCATCCGGTGTTCAGAACCTTCTCAAACGGCCGTGTGGGTGCTTGCAGGTGGGGGCACCACCGGAGGTGTTGGCGAGGCTGACGGTGATGGCACAGGAGCTGGAGGCGCGGCAGCGCACGGCGCTCGGCGGCCTGGGCGCTGCGACGGAGCCGGAGCTGGATCAGTTCATGGTGAGCTATCAGCTAACCGTCAGTGACCCCCTTTCTGCAGAAGAAGACATCTTTCTGTGTTTTGTTCTCGAGGTTTATTCACGCACGGTGGCATTATTTGTCGTTGTTTTCGACTCGGTTTTAATTTGCGCGTAGGAGGCGTACCACGAGATGCTGGTGAAGTTCAGGGAGGAGCTGAATAGGCCGCTGCAGGAGGCGATGGAGTTCATGCGAAGGGTGGAGTTGCAGCTCAACTCGCTTTCTATCTCTGGAAGATCGCTGCGCAATATCTTTTCCTCTGGTACTGAAATTGCTGCGCCTCATGCTCCTCTTATATTAGATGATCTTTTTTGCGTTTTTTTTGGATCGGATCGGTTTGTCTCCTCATGCAGTGATATGCCTTCTTGTTGAGATCTTCATGTCCTCTTGGTTACCCATCTATCATGCCATCTTGTAGCCTCATCTTTCTTGGTTGATCGAGCACATGTTGTTGGTTTTTTGCATCTAAAAAAGAGAAAAAAAATCGATGTGGTTTCCCAGCAATTTGGCATCTATATAGTTCCCTTTTTCAGAGCATCTTGTTACGCATGCATCTTGTTACTCAAAGAGTATAGCTACCTGCGCAGCGCAGATGAATGTCCTGTCTGTGCTTGCTGTTTTAGTGCGGCAGCATTCCTAATCAGGGTTTCCAAAAGAATCTTTCTCCCCGATTGCTTTTCCTGGCCATGCATCTGTGAGATTCTTCTCTCTGGCTTCCATCGATCTTGCTTCTGCTGGAAAGGAACAGTCCTCAGACATGTGCGGCAGATCTAGCACACATGAAAGCTCTGATTCTTTTCATACACTCCATCCGGCCCATTCCTTCCTTCGTGTAATACTGCCGAGCGATTAGATGAAATCACCTGTGTTTTACTTGTACTACTATGGCTGTTTGGCCTTGTTCGTCGTCCTCTCCATTGATTGATTCCATTTCCAATGGAAATGGAATATGTGCATGTGTCCTGCGAGTAGTTCCTGGTTCAGGCAGCCATATTTTCCCATGATGGGAAGCCCAGAGAATTACGGAGCCCTTTCCTTGTTCTTCTAGGGTTTGGGGAAGGGCAACAGTACTGTGTTGGCATTGTGCAAGCAACAGTCCATGGCCGAGGAGTCTCACTGGCGTATGTCAGTGAAACACGAGTACCCACACGTAGTACTAGTGAGGAGAGGGGGAGACCGGGAGAGAGATGGGGAGTCATCCCCCCTCTGTCACGCAAGCTTTGTAGCCAGAACATTCTTGTCATCTTTTCTCCATCTCAAGAGTTGTGTTGTCCTAGAATCTAGTGTAGTGTTGTGTTGTGGTCTTCCAGATGTGCGTTCTGAATGATGCTTTCCCAGCATTATATAGGACACAGATCTGGTAATCTGCTAATTTTAAAATGAACACATCCGGTGGATCGAGACGATCCATGGCAGGGGCCTTTCTAATGACCTAGTATCACGAGACTATAGTAACAACTCGTACTTCCAGACCATAGTTCTAGAGTTCTTCACTTGTTCTACTACTAGAGCACTGGCTAGTACGAACAGCAACACACACATACAATGACTTCATTAATTATTGGAGCATGTTAGTGTGAACGAAGAAGCTGCCATCTGATGTCGTAGAATGCTGCAAAAATTGAATGTTCAGAGGTGTATTGGCAGGCAAATCAGTGAAAGGAGCAATACGCGGCTCAGTTTTTTTGTGTTCTGACCGGTCCATGCAGTGGACAAAATGGTCTATGCCTCGAGAACCATAGAAACAGTGGCTGGTGCATGAACGCTGAACAACCCTCATTATTTGATGTGAGATCTCTCTTGCAATGGATGTGTGATATGCTAGGCTTATTATATGCGTCTATATATATCCTACTAGTACTTCTATGTCCCTGTATTTTGTAGCACCCGTGCATTCTCTCTCATAAATAATGCCGGTCAAGGAACATTGGATGCTTTCGAGGGTAGTCAAGTCCAACTGCGTTTGTATTTTTCAGCTGTCAACTCAGATTTCTCCTCAGCTCCAACTGTTCTTTGACTAGGCAGACTCTTTTTTTAAAAAAAAAAACTTACCAGACCTCATGCATTCTTTTCTTAGGCCTTGTTTAGTTGGCTAAAGTTTTGCCCGAGACGTCACATCGGACAGTACTTCTAAGACGTTTCGTTTTGTTAGTGGTAAATATTATCGTATCATGAAGTAACTAGGCTCAAAAGAATCGATCTCGAAATGTACATCTAAACTGTGTAATTAGTTATTTTTTTACCTACATTTAATACTCCAAATATATATTTTTTGGTGTATTTAATGTGATGTGATGGAGAGAAAGTGGAGAAAAAGTTAGAAACTTTAGCCATCTAAACGAGGCCTTAAGGGTGTGTTTAGCTTGTGATATATTTTGGGTAACACTACGGTAGTACTTTTCGTTTGTATCTGGTAATTATTATCCTAACATGGACTAACTAGGCTCAAAAAGATTTGTCTCGTACTTTTCAAGCTAAACTGTATAATTAATTATCTTATTTAACTACATTTAATACTTCGTGCATTCGTTAAAAGATTTGATGCGACGAAGAACTGTAGCACTTTTTTAGGTTGTTGCATGGCAACTAAACAACCTCTAAACATGCATAATACAATCTATTATTTTGGTTATGAGGGCCACAGAAACACTATTGAATTAATTGCAAAACAACACTGCGTTTTCTGACTGATGTTGCCCATGTACTCCATTCTTGGTTGCATGCGCCCTTTCAAGGTCATGCAAAATTAAAGTAGGGACACAGATATCACGAGTTTCCATTTGTCTCTAGGTAAGACCAAAAAAAGATACCAGAAGCAAACAACATAAAACAAAACGATGAAAAAGAACCAATGGATTTTTGCACTGCGACGCCAGTAGAAAAGACAACTCTACTGGAGGAAATAATAAAGGAACAATCTGGCACGTCCATCTATGTCAAGGCTTCCATATGTTTGATCTGATCTCGTGCGTGCTTGTATTCTTGGTTACTGGAGTCAGGTGCATTCATTTTTATTTTCTTTTTGAGATTGACTGGATTCTGATTCTCGTTTGTTGTGCTGTTGGTTTTATCATTTTCATGGATTTCTATTCTATCTGTCTCAATATTCAGTATCACATATCCTTTCAAAAAAAAAAAAAAAAAAAAATCAGTATCACATAAAATGTTGTGATTAGAGTTCTCTATCACATAGCATATCTTTTTTTTTTCATTTTCCTTAGACAGTGGAATTGTTTGATAATATCTTCCACAAACCATTGATAAATTTTAATACCACACAAGCTTTTTAAAAATATAGAACAAACCAGGAACAAGGATACGGAGTCAAGGCCGGGTTTTAAATGTATTGGAATGAAACAACTAGAAAATATTTGAAAAACATTTGGAATGACAATGCATGGAACAGCTCCTAAGGGTTCCTTGGCAATACTGTTTCATAAGTGTATCATGAAATCTTTTCCAAAAGTTTCTTAGACTGCTGAGCTGTGATGCTCTTCATTATTATTTTTTTTTTGGTTTTCCACTTTTATTCATTTTCATGGTTCTCTACATCCATATTCTCTAATGATGTTTTAGTGAGCAAATGGATCTTTCTTCATTTCAAAGACAACCACACACATTTGGCATAGGTTTTGATTGATCATTAATCATTTTTGGTCATTAACTGTTACTAAATATGTCAGTCGTGACCTCACACAGCTTTAATTTGTCCCAATTAACAGCATGATGAACAGAATCTCATGTCATGTCACATGCTCAAAAGTCACTTTCAAAATAAAAGAAAATTTTCACTGTTTGCTTCTGTCAGAATGCACAAACACAAAATATTTATTTTTATTTAAAAATGTATATGAATGCTCGTTTCTTGGAGCAATAAAAGGATATTTACACAGTTAATAAAGAAGGTCATGTTACTCGTTTTTTTCCCAAACATGTCAGATAGTTTCTCAGCATTCCAGGCTTAATAGTACTGCATAGTAGCATGCTCTCTAATGACAACCTGTGGTTGACCCATGGTCATGGTAGGTATTCACAGGACTGAGTAGGTCTGAAGTGACAAACTGTGGTGTATGAAATGAAACTAAAAGAAGGTTGACATCCTGGATCTTGGTCTCGGAATGTGTGTTGTTAATTTCGAATGTGTGTGGTTAATTTCTACTTGACCTTATCTAAATATAACAAAGTCAAGTGTTTGATTTTAGTATATGAGATACGGCCCATTCGAGGCCCATGTACAGCTACTATTATACCCACCCTTCTAGGGTGTGGAGGAATACACAGAATCTATTCCCTAACATAGAATCTATTCCCCTAACAATATGTGCTGCAGGGTTTTGCACTAGCTTACCAAGCTTATCACAGCCCTCCTTCACCTGTGCTCCCTGAGCTAGGCACAGGATGTGTTGAAACAACATGAGCAGTTTTTTTTTTTTTTTTTTTTTTTTGATTGAACGCGGAGTTTTCTTAAAGCATAAGATTGTAACTTAATATTGGAGAACATATTTCATTTTCCCATATATGTTAGGGTGCTCTTAAATATGCAAACATTTTATCCAAGTCTTAAACCTGTGTTCCTTGGCTTAAATCAATATATTGCTTCCAATTATGTTGCCATCAAGATGGATACAGATAATCGGTAAAAAAAAAAAATGTACAGGGCACATAGGACTGACATGAAAGATAATTTGCATTTTTCTTGAGGGCACAAAGTACTGAGTAAGATCACGTTTACATTTACATTATTTTGTAGCCTTCCCTTATTTTCCCCTTGACAAAACTATTAGTATTTGGAAGCTGGTAATATCCTAAAAATGCACTTAATAATCAAAAGTATATGCCTATCCTGAAAACCATAAGTTAAATATTAAGATGCTAATATAGAAAAACAAATGCAGTGTTGACTGTTGGGGAAAAGAACATGGTGTGCATATATAGTCGCAATATAAATTTTGTCCACAATATAAAAATGATCAAAATATCTTGCAAACAAAGTAGTATGTACAGAAACATTCATACATTTTATATTTGTCTTTGGAATGCACTAGGTTCACAAACTAAAAATAGTGCAAATGCATAGGTCTGTGATATCTGCACTTCAATAGGTTTACCTTCAAAAAAATATTTGTACTTCAATGGGTACTGGAGATGTTAGAATGATTGGTGGACAAGCCCAATGCAAATTCCCAAGACTGATGTCATACTGGAGTTTGGATGATATTTGTTTTGTTTAGAAGCAGATCGCTGTGCTACTTTACCTAGATCATCACACGTCAAATTCATAAAATCATAATTAAGTACTATGGCACATAAAGAGTACTGTTTATTGCTTTTCTTTTATGGAACATGTATTTTAGCTTTTTAGTAAATAAGTTCGTATTGCCAGACAAATGTTTTCTAACCTGGCTATGAATGCTGCTTGATGACATCTTTTATCAGAGCTAACAGTTCCATGTGTTATGCTTAAAGGCTCTTCTGAGGAGGATCAAGAAGGTAGCGGAGGAGAGACAGAGCTCCCTGAAGTTGATGTGCATGGTGTAGATCAAGAGCTCAAGCATCATCTGCTGAAGAAATACAGTGGTTATCTAAGCTCGCTCAAGCAGGAACTGTCAAAGAAGAAGAAGAAAGGGAAGCTCCCTAAGGAGGCTCGCCAGCAGCTCCTTAGCTGGTGGGATGTGCACTACAAATGGCCTTACCCCTCTGTACGTCTTCTTTTCCTTCTATTTTAAAAACTGTTGGTAACACATGATTTGGTGGATGCCAAGTCTTCATGAGCATGCATAAAACACATTTGGCAAATCCAAGCTAGATATGGGTCTTTGATCTTCCATGGTTGTCTGTTGTTCTGTTTTTGTTCTTCGATCTCCTCCATGACATGTGATTATTGGTATTATTAACCTTATCCAAGGTATTCTGAAACTTTTACAGCGGTCTTGCTAAATAACGTTAATTTAATGCAAATAAATTTATCCGAAGAAATATAAAGCCTTCTCTCTGGTGCAGCAGATTAAAGAGTTTCCATTGGTTTCATTTGGGAACTACATGTCTGAACAGAAAATTATAGTGGCCTGAAGTATGTGTGTTGATTCTTGTATAACTGAAGATCCTAATATATGCAATTTTGAAGTTCAGCGTTCTAACTGAAATGAGCATTAAGTTTAGAAGTTTACAATAAACTTTTTTTATGTATTTTCATTTTGTTGGATGTTTTGCATACGGCATTAGCCTGTGTTTCCCTATAGGATATGTGTTAACTCTTCACATGGGTGAGCAGGAGACTCAGAAGGTGGCACTGGCTGAGTCTACCGGGCTTGACCTGAAGCAGATCAACAACTGGTTCATCAACCACCAGAAGCGGCACTGGAAACCATCTGAGGAAATGCACCACCTGATGGACGGGTACCACACCACTAGCGCCTTCTACATGGACGGCCATTTCATCAACGATGGCGGTCTCTACCGGTTCGCCTAGCCATGAGCATTGCCTACATTTCACACCACGGCCTAGCTAAAAGACTAATGGTTCCAAGTGTCTGAAGACAGGGCTAGCTATCTAATGTTGTGTGCCGCATGCATGAGCTGTAAGGAGGCCATGCTTAATTATTTTGTTACCATTGCTATCTATGCGCCTATGCTTCCGTGCATGAACTATGCTTTAGGTGCTGCTCCACAATGTGGTGGTGTGCATTTGCTTTTGTGTGGGTTGTATGCATAACCTGACAGATGGAAGGCTGATTGCTACATGTTTGAATAATTTGCATGATCTAGCTAGTTTCTGCTTAATCTAATGATAGCAGCTCAGGTTTCCTCATGTCTATGCACATTTTAGTTGCAACATATTCTAGTTCTAATATCAGTTGGCTTTGTTATGTGCCTTTTTCCATCTTAGAACATAGAATAGCGTTATATTTCCAAATATTCTAGTTCTAGTCAAATCCTTTGAAAAGCCAAATTTCACATGAATCTATGAAAAAGTTGATTTCCACAGTTAAAAAAAACACTGGAATCTGGACAGGAAAATTGTTGGATTCAGTTGTCTTTGTCATTCTTTTTTGTTTGGCCACCTTATTAGAGGATAGAATGGCATTTTACTCAACCTATCTTCATCTATCTACAGTTCTCAAAAGACCTATAAACTCTAAGGCATGAACAATGATTTTACATGTTTTTGATATCTATAAACCTGTTATTTGTGTCACCCGAGGTCGAAGTACCATTAATTAGCATGTGATTGAGCCCGGCATGACCTTCTAATCGATGATGTTGGGGAATATTGCACATGAGAGCGTCCTATTGAGGTTTTTTTTTTTTTTACGTGTGGTCAATGATGATATTATCAATTTATCATGAAAGTACAGTAACAAGGACTCCACATGAAACGAAATTAAACAGATCAACACTAATCAGAGACGTTTGGATAGCTCGGGCAACTTGGCAAGACAGCACAAGAAGTTGACTGCCAATCCAAAAAAAAAAACTAGTATACTAAGAAGGATCACTACGATTCATACGCACAGTGCAAATTCAATCAGCAGCAGCAGCACCACGCCACGCCACCAGCAGAATCTTATTCGACAAGGAGGCGAGACGAAACTGGGTTGTGCAGGAGGGGGCTTTACTTACGAGTCACGCGCGATCGCCGCAGTCGGGCCGCCGGCCGGCAGGAGCCCGGAGGGGAAGTGGCGTGACGCCGCGTCTCTCCGTGACTCCAATAACGGCCACCGGCGGAGCACGACATGTACGGACTGGCGGCGGGCGGCGTGCGGCGTGATGGTTTCTTCCTTTCTGGGCGGCGGCGGTCTGGTGGACTGGGCCGTTCATGTGGTGACTGGTCACTGGGCTGTTTGGCTCGGACTGTATTGAGCCCAGCCCAGGAAAATCTGGGCCTTTACTCGTCGTCACCTAGCTCTCCGTTATCCGGGGGATCGGTAACTGCCTTGCTTATGGAACAACTTGTCATGCTTGGCGCCGGTTAGGAATGGAGTCGCCGTCGGCTACGCTCTCGCACGCGCCAGCGAGACCGCAAGCGCGGGCGGGCGAGGACGCTTACACGGATGCTCGGCAGAATGCGCAGGCGGAAGCGGGGCCACCTTCCCGTCGTCCGCCGGCGTACTACAGCTCTGTGCTCGCGCAGGTACGCCAGGCGCTCGACGAAATGCCTGCGCTGACAGATGCCGCAAGGAAATCTGTTTATTTTTGGGGGCGCCCATGTGTGCAGTTCGTGATATCGCGTTCATTTTCTATTTGGACGTTTACGCGTGCAGATCGAAGAGATCGGGTGGGAGCAGGTGGTGAGCGCCACAGGAGACGATGGACTGTCCTGTCTCACCTTCCGCGTCGTGTAAGGGTTCCTCATATGCTACCAATCGGCAATTTGGCATTCAGCACTTTATTTATATTTACACTGTACGATTGTTTGGAAAAAAACTACTACCGTTGAGCAAGGCTAGCCCATGGTACTAAATTTTGTCAGTTTGATAGTTCCAGTGGAGTCAGTGTAGTCAGAGGAGCCGGTGCCCATCTGGGCAGATTTAAATACAGTTGTTTTCTTTTCTTCTTATTCTTCTCTGTCTCTTTTTCTTTCGTCTACTATGTAGCAAAACTGTGTTGTACGTTTGCTCTCTACTAAATGAAAAGGCAGAGCACCTGCCAATTATGCTAAAAAAAAGAGACCAGTCTGAACATTGTAATGCGTATGAACAAGTAGAACAATCACAAGTGTAGCAGCGTCTTTGTAATTCTATTCTATTGTCTGAAATTATGGCTTATGTATCTGCCAGGGATGAAGCAGGACGGATTCATTTACTGGAGATCACACTGCCCATGGGCTATCCTGAAAGTCGTCCTTTAATCTCTGCAGTTAGTCTCTATCCTGATATTTCCATAAGCTAGGCCTGTTTGTATTATATTTTGCAGTTACATGAAATTTCAGAACCACAGCCATATGCTGTATATTTGAACGTGTCTCATTAACAGGACATACCATATCTCCCAAAAATACAGTGGTCAAAAAGCTCAAGACTGAAAGATGTTCTCAGCCAATTCCAAGCGGTAGGTGAACTTCTTTTTGTATTGTTTCAATCATATGGTTGTCCTATTCATGGATTGTTATGTTGTGTCGTCCTATATTATTGGGTTCACACCATCAGCACCTGAAGATATTACAAGAGTTCTGGTCTACGATGGACGAGATTGATAAGGTCCTTTGGATTGTTGATCCAACAAAGCCATCCTACGCTATGTCTCATCGCCGTATATCTTTAGGTAATCCCCTTACTCGTCTGGAAGTAATAGTTGTTCTCCGCATATTTATGTTTGCGTAAATTGCTATTTGTGCCTGAAATCACCAGGTGACGATTGCTACATTTTGTTCCATGTTGATGCACACAAGCCCGACTCCTTACCAGAGTAAGGTCTGATCTCAGGTCTCTATTTTTTTTTGAAGTTTCACCGGGGGGGGGGGAGGCGCTCCCCACCTGAATTATATTGATTTGCCCAAAATGGCAGATAGGAAACGTTCTGATTCTGAGAAAATTACAAACATCCGGTCACACACGAGAGGATGCGGACCATACGAACTCTCCAAAGCATAGGAGAGGGAGGTGGCTAACCACAAATACATCAAAAGAAAGAGAAAGAACTTATCACAAACGAGTAACACTAGGCAAGCCGCAAGACGCCAACCGAACGCCAATCTGCGCCCCCGCCGAGCAGCATACTCGCCGTTTTCACCAATGCCATTGTGCCCTCCACCACTCGTCGTAGCTACGCCGGCTCCACCGTCATCCTCCCGTGAGGACCCACGGGTGAAATGGGGACTAAGAGTGATGGTGGACACGCAAGAGTCGGATCAACGGAACGACGACCTCCCTTCAGCCGATGGTGACATCCTTCAAGTACATCGGGCCCACGTACCACCATCCAACGCCGCCCACGGGGAGGAATCCATGGAGGGAATGGCGGCGGCGGTGGAAACACCACCCGGCATTTGGTATTACGGCACCACCAAGGAGGCGCCCGGAGGAGAGAGACGCCAACGGAGGACACTCGTCGACGCGTCGGCGACGCCCAACCCAAGGCCGGACTTACTCAAGAGGGACAACAACAACAAGGGGAGAGCACACAGGAGAACACAAGACCACGGCACGAGCTGGACTCTACTCTTCCACAGTGGCGCCCTCAAGAGGGTCACGGCGTCAGCGACGTCGCTGCCACCGGCTCTAGAAAACTAGGGCTAGGCTTTCGCCAGGAAGAGATCGACGGGATTGAGGTCATGGAGTTGGGAAAATCGACGCCCCCAAGGAGGTGAACGGCGCCAAAGGCGTCGTCGTCGATTGCAAAGACCGGGTCTTGCATGGCTTTCGCCTAAGCTCCCGAACTCGTGACCATACCACGTCGAATTTAGAGACAGGAGCTGCCACCACGAACACAGACAGGAACGACGCCGGTGCACCGCCCGGGCAGCGCGCAACCCTCCCCGAAAGAGGCAGCGAAGGCCCTCAATGGCCGGCCGACCAAAGAGAGCAGCACGAAGGGGAGGGACGCGACGGGCACGCAGCCCCCACCGCCGCAAGCCCGCGGCCAAACTGCTCGCACCAGCGCCCGCGGCTGGACCTAAGGCACGCTGCGCTTTGCCGCGGCATTGTCCGGCAAGGGGAAGAAGACAACCTCGCTTTCCGGTCGATGCACGCCGCGCCCGCTCGCTGCCCCCGCCCGATGAAGCACGTGGGGAAGACGACGAGCCGCCGCGGAGTGGATCCGCCCACCCGGCAACGGCGAAGACGGGCCCGGGCCAGAGCAGCACCGCCCGT
Source organism: Hyparrhenia diplandra (assembly GCA_015847255.1). NCBI lineage: Eukaryota > Viridiplantae > Streptophyta > Magnoliopsida > Poales > Poaceae > Hyparrhenia > Hyparrhenia diplandra. The sequence goes on from JADLZK010005995.1 coordinate 170,122, forward strand.
CCGGCCGCCGTTCACCACGCGCCGACGAGCCTAGCCGGCCGCCCGGATCCGGGAGGAGGCCGCCGGATCTAGCCAGGGGCGGCGTGAATCCGTCGGGATGCCGTCACCTCCGCCTGCCATGGTCGAGGAAGAGAGCGACGAAGAGGAGAGCGACGGAGAGAAGAGAGGGAGGGCTGTTGCGGCAGCTTTTTGGGCGGCACGCAGCTGGCCGCCGCCGCTAGCCGGGGGCAGCGGCGGTGGCCGGAAGGAAGGTGCGCCGGCGGGGTGGTGGCGGCGGGGAGGTGGGGAGTCGCCCCGAGCCGCCCAATGCGAGGAGAGCGACGCGGGGTCGGGCTCTTTTCCACTCAAGCTACGTCCTCAGGTCTCTATTTGAAGCCAACCATGGTTGATCCCATGAATCACCATTTCTTCCAGGTGTCGCTTCTTGGGCACAGACGCGGCAAACTTGATCGGCTGATAACAAATTGGAGAATGAATCGTAGAAAATGGTATACTCATATGTTTCCTGTATTGCATTGTATACGTTTCCTTATGATACTGTTTTTTCGTTCAAATATATTTATTTAACTAGCCTATGTAACATTTGCAAAACATAAACTCTGTTGCGCCTGCATCTTCTTTCTTGTAAACCTATGGCTACCGGTTCATACCGCTATTAGATCAGATAACTGAAATTTCTTAAGAGTGACATTAATGGGCATGTGAAAATTTGTGACTAAACATATGATCTTTTCTCTATCACTAGGGATGCAAAGAAAAAAATTCCATGAGAATTTGGCAGCCGTCTTGGACTTTGCACTGCCTGCACCCCCTTCGGTCGGTGGTAACGTCAAGGACGACGAGCAAGCTGATTGTGGGATATGCTATGCCAAGCATCTGCCAGTTGGTGAGTGAATTCACCATGTTTCTGTACTTCCTATCCTCGTTTGCTCACAGCATGTTCCCTGAATCTTGATCAGCAGTTCTTGCTTCTGTGGTCCTCCAGATGACGAACTCGGTGCTCACAGCGGTTGTGCGACGGACTACACGTGCCAGAACCCCAGCTGCAGCCGAGCCTTCCATTCCGTGTGCCTGAGAGACTGGATGCGCTCCATCACCTCGGTCAGGCAGTACGTCTGAGCCAACCGAAGTTACCAAATTCCTCATAGCGATGCTCTGTTGCTGTGTTGACCCTCTGATTATTTTGTCACGATCCTAATGTCTCTTCGTCGTGTTGGCAGGTCGTTCGACGTCCTGTTCGGGAACTGCCCCTACTGCAGCGATCCCGTCGCCGTCAAGATCACCGTCCACTAACACCAAACCTTGGTCAGCGTTTACAAAGTCAGGTGGCGAGGCGGTCACTTGTGTTTCACGTCACAGAAGGAGGGGCAAAGAAAGAGGGGGAGACTAGTTTTGGTGACACCAGTTGTCTCCTTACAGTAGCCAAGTGTCACCTTGTTGTGTATTACTCTGTCAGTTTCCTTTGAGAAAGCTCGAGATCGCTCTAGGTAGATCCATTCATTGGGCTTAGCGGAGCTGCAACTGCAATAGGTCGAAAAATACCGCCGGCTTCTAGAGAACAAACATAGTCTCTTGTCAGCCTAATCGGTCAGACTTTTTGAACGTCGCCCTCTGTTCTGGAACATGCCCTTCTAGATTTGGATTTGGAACGGCGATTATTTATTCTGACTAACGTCGGTGCCTGTTATCCTGGCACAGTATGCCTTGGAATTGGAATTAGTACCGTCAGCTGACGATGCATTTGGATTGTGTGATCATATAGTTAAGTGCCCCGTGCGTGGAAATGCAGCAGGCATGGAAAGCAAGCAAGCGGATGACTCATACGGTTCCAGGGCTTGCATACATAAACAAACGACGTTCACCACATGTCCACATGCCTAGCAAAAAAACACAAACCATATGGTCGACGATGGCGACGCGTCACTAACTGCGGAGGAAAAGGAAAGCACCAGGCAGAAAGCGAAAGCGTCGCAGCGGCCGAGTGACCTCTGGAGAACACTGCACAGTCTGCACGCAAGCGAACGAACAATCCCCGTCCGCGCCCGGGCCTCCGGGACCCGGAGCCCCGTGCCGCGACGGCAGGGCAGCCAAGCCAAGCCGGAAGTGCTGCAGAGAGCAAGCTGTCAGTTCAATTCTCCGCGCCACGCCTCGGCAGCTAAGCTCGTTCTCGCCTCGCGAGTCGCGAGTCGCGGCCGCAGGTCCGCAGCGCTGAATACACACACCTGCAGCGCAAGTCCGTCCCTGGTCTTTGGTGTCTTTGGTGTGGACGGCTTCCAGAATCCCATCGCGCGCCTATAAAAACAGATCCGAGGCCCCAACGACCGCTGCCGAGTCAGAGCCTCAGCAGCCTCAGAGAGTCAGAGTCAGAGGGAGGGAAAAATGGCGAGCGGGGAGGCCGGGGACGAAGAAGAAGCAGAAGAGGAGGCGCCGGCGGCGGCGGCTGTGGGCGGCGTGCCTCCCACGGCCGGGGTGCTTCACGGTGTCCGCCGCCGACGAGGGCACGTCGGCTCCCGGTGCAGGCGAGGAGGAGAGCAAGCCCAAGCCCACGCATCTCGTTGTCACGGTCAATGGGATCGTTGGAAGGTGATCTTTCTGCCTTTCCTCGCTTTCTTCCTTTATTCTGTTTTATTTATTCTCTTATCAACGAGCTGAAGCTCAATTCGCTAAACCAGGTTAGCTCCTGTAACACTGAGTTCTCAATCAGAACTGTAACACAGAGTTCTCTTCTCAACCAGGTTACCATAGTGTTCTGGTTACAGACTAGCGCGAAGTTCTCTTAAATATATACCATTCTTCGTTTCATATATGCCGAACTGCCGATGACTGATGTCCTCGTGCAGAAGACTGTCTTCCAAACTGTCAGAAATAGTAGCAGTCAGTAGAGTCTTGTGCATATCATTGGCTCTGTTTACACTCCCATTCTGAAACTCTGCTTTGGGTCTACTTAAAGCTTCAGTTGTAGCAGTAGTGAACATCTGCATCCGCAGGAAGTTGGTTCCTTGCAATATGGGTTAAGGCATGGCACGATGATCATGGGACTAACTGGTGGGCAGTAGTCCTGAATCCATTAAGACACCACGAATTACTTACTGTTCAGTAACATGAGCACAACAGCAATAGCCTAAAACGCTCGTTCAAGGATTGTGATCCATGTGCAATATTGTTTTGCTTTTTTGAAATGAGAATGAGTTTCTTTTATTCAAGTAAAAGACACTAAACACCGGTATATGTCAATCTTGAGTGACAATCTGACGCCTATCCTGTAATGTCGGCACATGCCCCTCGGGGCATCCAAACAGCCTGCCAGAGTGCTAATGATGTTAAATGTGGTCATACGCAATGCCTTCAATTCAAGCGGTAGGGTTATGAATGCAATTTGCAATGGTGAATGCATCTTCTAATAATATATTAAAATCTCTACTTCACCTTCTGATAGTGCTAATTGAACAAGTTACTTCAGTGATTTTTACATATCATTGCTGGATGACACCCATTTCCACCTCTTACAAACACGCTTCCCTTCAATTATGCAGTGCAGAAAATTGGCGTTTCGCGGCAAAACACTTCATCAAGAAACACCCTGAAGATGTGGTTGTTCACTGTGAGTTAAACAGCAATGGCAAAAACTCTACTTCTAATCCCAAAAACTTATCTAACATCCGAACAAGCACCCTTCTATCCATTGTTGTTCTGCTTAGCTTGGCTATATAATGGCAATTTATGGGTGGCACAGGCAGTGGGTGCAACTCAGCTACTCGAACCTTTGATGGAGTTGATGTGATGGGAAGAAGATTGGCAGACGAGGTAAGTGCCAATGAAAACATTGAAAGAGTATTGTGTTGCAAAGCTAATCAAAGAATGAACATTCTATTATTTACATTAATGGACATTTTCTGGCCTTCTTTCATTATCAACTCCTTTATCGAATATTAGCAGCAGCACCGTTTGCTTCTTGCACATGTACCTTTGAATTAACTGTTGCTTTTATGTATGAAGGTGACTTCTGTTGTTGACAGTAGACCAGAGCTTCGCAAGATTTCTTTTCGTTGCACACTCATTGGGTGGACTAATTGCAAGATATGCTATTGCATTATTATATGAGAGTGAGACACCAAAAGATTCTTATGAAAAGTGTGACAATCATGCTGCTGACTATTCTAGTAACCAGCATAGCATTGGGGGGAAAATTGCTGGTTTGGAGCCTATTAACTTCATCACTTTTGCAACTCCACACCTCGGTACAAGATCACACAAGCAGGTTAGGTTAAAAAAGTTTCAACCACTGTTATTTTTGGAATTTGGTGCTGAATTACTTTCTTAGGTATCCTACCTATCACGGTGTAGACGTGTGATAACCTCTGTTGAATTTGTAGGATTTTGTATAGTATTTAGTCAAAAAAAAATTTTGAGTTATAGTATTTAGTCAAATTTTTATAAGGGGAGTGGTGACTAGATATAAATTGAGATAAAGAAAGGTAGTCAGTTAGTTGCATCATTTTCCTTACAATAAATTTGTGACTGTAGGTGCTACAACATAAGCTGTCCTCATTTTCTTTTATTTGACTCCCATAATTGCTTGCTAGAACTCACATATGATTGCTCAGTTGTACTAAATGCATGTACGATTACCTCATATTCATACTAGTACTCAGTGCTACTTCTTCATATGTCTTTATTTTCACTTTAACAGTCCCAAATGTTAAAGTTCAACCATGGTCTTTTATATCATTGAGCTAGTAAAGATAATGGCATTTATTCTGGTGAAAAAATCTAGATGACCCATATGATGACGGTTCAAAGAGTACAAGTGTATAACACTACCATGTATCATGGCTGCGTCTGTTGTAGCCATGAAGAATCCACATATTTGACTGATTCAGTTTCTGATCTGCACTAGCAGATACCACTTCTTCGTGGTTCCAACAAATTAGAGAAGATGGCATATCGTCTATCCTGGCTTGCTGGGAAAAGTGGAAAACATCTCTTCCTGAAAGATATTGAAGATGAGAAACCACCACTTCTTCTACAGATGGTTACTGATTATGGTGGTCTCCATTTCATGTATGCAATAAAAATAATTCTACTTGTTTCACAAAAGTGTAAGTTAGTGCTGATGTTGCAACATGCACTTCGCTTATGCTGCAGGTCAGCTCTCCGCTCTTTTAAGCGGCGTGTTGCTTACTCCAATGTTTGCAATGACTGTATCCTTGTTGTAAATGCTTCCAATTTTCACATCATATAACTTTTTTGTCTACCTATTGGGTAACTATCAACTACCAAAACTATGGCCTTGACTAATAAACTAGTTATTGTTGGCTGGAGGACATCTTCAATTCGTCATCAGCACGAGCTTCCTAAGGTAATTAATCACTATAAACTCATTTTGGTATTTAAGTTGGGATCCTGAACCGAAAAATTCCTATGCATCAGCCCCAAAGTTTTTTAAAGAACGACAGATATCCACACATTGTATATGTGGAAGGACCAAAGATTGAGGATGTTGATTTTTCGGATGCGATGATTTATCAGGCTAAAACAACTACTGAAATGGAAGGTATGGTGCAAAGTTGTCTTGTTTTTAGATGGAATCAAGAAATTGTATGTTCATTCATAATTTTTTTTTTTTATGTTGAGCCGTTGATCCATAGCTATAATTTTTTCTTCTTTTGCATCTGCTAAATTATGTCTCATTTTATGATTTTTGAGATTCTCTTTCTCTTAATCGGATTATCTTTTTAACTTTAGAGATGATGCTCAAAGGTCTGAATAGACTTTCATGGGAAAGGGTAGATGTTAGCTTCAAAAAAAGTAGACAAAGAATTTTTGCTCACAGCACTATTCAGGTAATTAACCTCCTGTCTCTTGGTTCGTGAGTTAGAAATACTATTTTGTTAAGCGGAAATATAAGTTAATTGTTGTGTGAGCGTTGATAGATCCATTCTTTCCGTCTCTTCCTTATGTGTTTCAGGTCAAGACCTATTTCTTGAACTCTGATGGAGCGGATGTAATCTTCCACATGATCGACCATTTTATTTATTAAGATATGTGTGTAGTAAGTTGGTGCTAGGTTCTTATCTTGCTGAATTGATTTCTCGCCCTAAGAGAAATATGTGGCAAATATTCTTGTTCTGAAAACAGGATTAGAGTTATATTGGAAGCAGTAGAAGCCACTGTAAAGGGGTGTCGGTCTCTACCCTTCCTGCAAATTTTGGGCCATGTAGATTCGTTCCTCTTCCTTTCATTCTTCAGGATCTCAGTTGTACATGTATGTATTGATATACTGGACCAAAATCTGTTCTTCGAATACAATGAAATTTGCTGCGTATTTTTTCTCTGAATAACGATCCCTTTATCTTATGCCAACTTATAACACAAATCCCTTATTACTGTTGCGATAAACCCATAAATATAAGTCTATAATCCATTATATAACAGTAGTTATCAGCTGGCAGTTCAAAGTTGGCATGATAATTGTTGTAAAACACACGGACTCTGTCCTATGTTGTAATTAATCAATATTCAGATGAATAAAGAATAGTCTCCCTATCTTGTGTCTACTTGTTCTACTTCTTACATCTACTGTGTGATCATGAGAGACGGAGAGAGGAAGGTGTGTGATCATGAGAGACGGAGAGGGGAAGGTCCTAACCGCTGACGACATGTTTTATAACAATAACAAGGGACAGGCCACCAAGGGATTTGTGTTATATAATGGATTATAGACTTGTACTTATGGAACACAAGGGACAGGCCACTAAGGGAGCCCATGGGTGTGTTTGGTTTAGGTAACGAATGTAGCCCGGCTAGCCTAGCCAGGCCTGGCTAGGTTTGAGCATGCCCATTGCTGCAACAATGACTTGTTTGGTTCGTTACCAATTTTGTGGCCCATTCTAGCCTGTACAACACTTACGGGTGTTTGGTTTGGGCTCCAATCTGGTGGCCAGCCCAATGTGAACAGGAAGGTGGGTGTTTGGTTGTGCGTTTTTTTGCTCGTTCCGTGACCGTGGCCGTCGAGCGGTGTCCATACCGCTCCCCTTTGTACTACTCCGATATAAAACGCGGACGGCCGCACTCATCCTCAATCCTCACTCGCTCACCCGCACTCATCCTCACCTTCTCGTCTCTTCCTCTCCTCGCCTCCCCCGCCATCATCTACATCCATCCCTCTCCATCCTTGCCGGCTTCCAACTCCGGCCGCGGCGATGAGCGGCAGCGTCGGAGGACGCCCGCGGCGACCGCCATGCGCCAGCTTCAGTCCGCACCGGTGGCCCTCGCGCGCGCGTGCCCGAGCATTCCTCCCCTCGCGTTCGGCATCTGCGGCGGAGCCGTCGAGGTCCGACAACGGCGGCGGGCGGGGTGGCGGCAAAGGCGGGCGGCAAGTCCTCCGGTTCGTCGGTAAGCCCCATCTCATCCACGAAACCCTAGCATTGTGTTGCGGTAGATTTGTTTAAATCTTGGTTTGAAGGTTGAATGAATCGATGAATCGTGCTTGTGGCTAAGCTAGATGTGGCATTGAAGGTTGAATGAATCGGTTTATGTACCGCGAATGTACCGGATATGATTAGGGTTTGAGCGATTTCATCTATTTTTTGAGGATTTTTTGATTTCCCGTATCATGATAGACTGTTTTCTTGATTTTGCATTGCCATGGATGTCATCCCTGTATGATTAGGGGTTCACCGAATCGAGCTTAGGAACTAGGCTTACCGAGTTGCACTTTGGTGTGGGATCATCCACGTCCGGTGCCGATGTGCTTCCACCGCCGTCGTGTCCTAAAGAAGGATTGGGGGCAAGCACGTTGGTAGGCCTCCCGAACACGGAGTCGGTACCACGAATCTCGGTTATGACCAACAACCATCGGGAACATGGTCACCTGTTCTTCTACTACCATGTGGATGCTTGGTCTCAGTAGGCCCCTATCCTTGAACAGATTGCAAAGCTGGAAGAAGGGTTCTTTCCTCATCCTAAGCAGCTCAACACAGCGACGGCCATCATTGTGGTAAATGAACCTAAGGTTGTTGTTCCTCTCAGCCTCTCTTGCACTCATGGGTCCATAGGTGATCCCTTGCCTAGAGGAAGCCTGCCTCCTTAATCTAGCAAACAGCCAAGCACTCAAGACTACAACCAATGCTGCTCCCCTAGCAATAAGGCGTCGGCGTCTAGTTGAACGAACCATGGTGCTATAGACAAATGTAACAGGAATCAGAAGAAAGAAAGAACAGTACTTCAACAACTAAACTAGAATGAGCAATAATTAACAGACCATAGCAGTGCACATCGACCGGCTGCGTCACCACATGGTGCGCCTCCCAGATCGGAAAAGACACTACTTGAACAACTAAATCTGGGGCTACAAATTAACGGAACCCTAGCAACAGTAGTAATGAAACCCTAGCATTGCATATGGACCGGTTTGCGTCAGCGAGTGGTGCGCCTCCCAGATCCTCAAACATCATTGACCAGAAACCCTAGAGCTCAGCATAAAGATCCAATCCGAACAATAGTACTGCAGACCGCGAAATTGACATAAACCGCAGGGGAGAAGAAAGGCTAGGGAGGAGGGAGGGGAGCGCGACCTCATACCGGTGACCTTGGGCCTTACCATGATCTCGAGGAGCACCACCGCCGGAGAGGCGGCTGCGAGAGGAGGACGGACCGGAGGAAGAAGGGAACGGGTGAGCGAGAGCGAGAGGGAGAGCGGCGGCTGGCGAGTGAGGGGGAACAAGACCCGGCTAACCCTAGCCGGGCAGTGAGCGCCACGCTTATATACGGCGGTCACCACAAGCAACCGGGCCCACGGGAACCAGCCAAACCTGCCGGGAGCGAGGCGGGCGGAATGGAATTGCCAACCCCCGCAATTCCATTTGAGCCGTGCTATATCTGGCGTCACGGGCGAGCCAAAGCTGGGGGGCATGCCAGGACGGGCCAAACTCCAACCAAACACTCAAATGGAAGCCCATCCAAGCCTGTACAGCAAAAATTCTTGTAACCAAACACACCTCATAAGTATAAGTCTATAAACCATTATATATTGCTTGAGGTTTCATGGTATGAAGATTGCGTCTGGGCCAACATGACCAGCCCACCAAAGAATAGAGTGACAGGCAGTGGCAAATGAAGCAGCCGGCCCAGTTACTCCCAGGTTTCCAGCGGTTCTGGAATCTGGACCACACATCGCAATCTGTGTGTGGTGCGTACTAGTAATCCATCGCAAATAACGAAGCTGCTGCTGCAGTGCTGCTGTGGAATGCCTTCTTCGGCTCTCGTGCAGAGAGAACCCATGCATGCCGGGAATTACGACTATTGACTTCCTGTCGCGTAATAGTGTTACGCTGCTGCTCTAGTACCTGCCGTGTAGCAGGTTTTCCTCCAGCTTGACCTGAACCTCCTTTAAATTCACTGTCTGTTGCACGCTGCGATCCCATTCCCCAGTGGGAATCCTCCCCAGTGTAGCACTGCACTGCTCTTTCTTTGACTAGCTTTAACTTGTCTGACTGTTTATACACCAAAAGACGACGGTGTTATTGCTAGGATAAAGCATTCAAAAGTGTAGTAAACTCGAAGAAAAATCATTTTTTTTAATTTGTGAAGATATGTTTGGGCGCCTGGCTATCCTGAGTAGCGGGCTAGCGGCAGGTGTGAAGGGACTACTCTACGGAGCGCCATTCAGCCTGTGAGCTGTGTCCATTGAATTCTTGGACCTCTCCGTGATCGCTTTCGGCAGGGGGAGAATCTGCACAGGACACGACCCGTGGCCCCTTGTTTTGGCAGCAAGGCTACTTCCATGTAAAGCTGCTTCGTCGGCTTCGCTCTCGCTTGCATCTCCCCCTGCTTGGCTGCTTCACTTCAGCGTGCGCCGAAAATTGCGTGGAGCGGCGCTTAGCTTCATCCAAGGACCACAGCAGCAATCCGTGCCCCCTGATCGTGCAATGCTCGTGTCGTTTTTGCAATGCCATCTCTCGTCTCTGCACCTCCTCACGTCTCTCGGTCCTTCAGCTTTTGTGCTCGCTGCTGCCGAACAGCCAGCCGGGAAGCAATGGCCGGGCCGGCGCAAGTCTTTATGGCCTGATCCGTGGTGGTACACACACTGCTGTACATCACCTCCTGCCCTGCTGCCCCCTCCTCTCTCTCTACTCGTATTGATTCTGAACACCACAGGCACAAGGAACCCCCCTGCCCATGTGAACAGTGACAGCATGTTGGTACAGTAGCGAGCGAGCGCCCATCCTCTGATCGATATAAGCCGGGCACACCTACCTAACGTTCAGTCAAGCTCATTTCAGTGGCTAGCTAGGCGACGCTCAGTCAAGCTCGAGCTCTCATGGAACTCCGTCTCTACTCAACATCCCTGCTGCTTCTCCTCCTGCTATCCTCTTCCTCTCACGGCCTGCGCTCTGCCGACGGTAAAAAAATCCATCTTTTGCCGGCCTAAAACCTAGCCCCCCACACCTGCCTTCGATCGATTCGTACTAGATGTTTATACAAGTGCGCCGCTTTTCTTGATTGCAGGTACTAGAGCGCTGCATTACCAGCTCAAGGATCCTCATCCACCAAAGGTCAGTGACGACGTCCCGTCTTCTCTCTTCCCCTGGAGTTTCTTGCTGCTTTTCCTCTCTCGCGCATGGTGGTACTTGTGAGTCTGTGACTTGTGAGTGAACCCAACAACCAACCAATTGCTTGCTGTTGGGCACATGTGGAATGCAGGTCGGCGAGGGGGCGGCGATGGCGGAGTCGTCGCTGATCGGGTCGAGGCCGCCGCGGTGCGACGGCAAGTGCGCGCCGTGCGGGCGGTGCGAGGCGGTGCAGGTGCCGGTGGCGCCGCGGGTCGACAGCAGCCGCGGGGCCGAGCCCGGCGCCGGACTGTTGGGCGGCGTCGAGGAGAGCTACACCGACTACAAGCCACTCAACTGGAGGTGCCGGTGCGCGGACGGGCGAGCCCTGGATCCGTGATCTGATTCTGATCCCCAGATGATGATCAGCCCATGCTGTTGTTATTGGTGCGTGTTTTGTGTTGCTGCATGATCGATCCATGGCCAAGAATGTTAATGGTTTGGCAAACCTTCTCATCACTATTCACTAGCTAGGTTTTTAGTATAGTGGTAGGCAACTCCAACTAGTAGGCATATTTGGACAGATGCCTGTTCTCTTTAGGCACTTTTGGGCTGGTACGGTGATCATTCGCTTGAAAACTTGCTTCTTATCTTATCTTATTATTAGTACTTTGTTAGCCTATTACTTCGTGATCCGTGGTGTGGCTTAGGTTTTGGTAGTGTAATTATTCATAGAGCAAGCGTCAGTAGCGTGGCATTAACATTTCAGCCATCTAAATCTGATGTTTTATTAGTATGCTTTGTTAAAAAAAAAATCTCATGCGGTATACATGAATGCAGAAATGTCCAACGTTAGTTGACTATTGATGTGCATGACGAGGTTCAATTGTGTACTAGCAACAGGCTACCGCCGTGAGTCGGGTCTCACTTTACATCATCTCTGCCGTGTTTAGAATTGTTGAAAGTAAAAAGAAATACAAGGAGGCAGGACAAAACACTTTTTCAACCTTGGAGGTACATGCATCATTGCTCGCCTGTCTTTTTTCTCTTCAAGAACCTGTACCGGAAGCATTTGATACGGAGCAGGCCAGCAGATGTCCTTGCGGGCTGTCCGGGAATCGTCTTCGATCGATTGCAAGTTCAGTCACTAGCAGCCATCATTGCAAAACAGATATCCTTTCAAAAAAATCATGGCAAAACAGATAGTACGATAAGAAAATGTACTGTATATGCCAAATTGAAAAGAAAATGTACTGTATATGCCAAATTGGCAAGCACCAACCTAGCACAAAGCAAGGAGTAAACAAGCCAAACTAAAATCAAACAATCAAAACTTGTAGTCTCTGAATTATTGTGTGAGTGACTGCATTCTCAGATGCATTGACGCGGGTCGGAGGCGAATCTTTCTTTGCCTTGCCCACCTTGGCAAAAAGAAAGGGACACTGCTGAACCACCATGAATTCTCACTCGAGTCGGCCTTGTTTAGATTGCTAAAATTTCTAACATTTTTTTCACTTTCTCTTCATCACATCACATTAAATACACCAAAAGGCATATGTTTAGACTATTAAATATAGGTAAAAAAATAACTAATACACACAGTTTAGATGTACATTGCGAGACGATTCTTTTAAGCCAATTCTTTCCGTGGTAGGATAATATTTACCACTAACAAACGAAAAACGTCTTCTGGTGACTTGACATTCGGTTCTGATTTTTAGCAATCTAAACAAGGAGTCAGCTGGCTCCTACTACCACTACAGTAGTTCCTAGCAAGAGGTCATGTCACTTCGGAGCCCCAGCTCGGCACGGCAGCAGCAGCAGCGGGCAGTCGGCGCCTTTGGGATTCCTTTGTTCCCCACTCCGTTTCACTTTGCACAAGCACAGCATCCGGGACATTTATGCCAGACCATTGCTCCAAGAGAAAAAAGAGGAACGGTTGCAGAAATCAAACGAGACGACTCCAAGTTACTGCCTCCGCGCAAAAAGGATCGCAATACACAAAGTTCCTGAAAAGAATGCAAATCTCACTTTCTGAAAAGTCAAAAGAATTTTAAGGTTGACAAAATTTATAGATGATATTACCTACAGTTGAATCTCCAATTAATTTTATTATGAAAATATACTTATTTCATAACTAATCTAGTGATACTTATTACACGTTATAAACATCGACACTTTTTATTATATTTTGGTCAAAATTTGAATTTTTTACTCCTTGAGATGCGAGGGTTACATTTTTTCATGAATGAAGGTAGTAAAATATAGTACATGTAAAAAGAATAACACTTATGACGCGTATAAACATATTACAAAAAGTATATATTTAGTCAAATTTTAAATACGTTAAATGTGTGTTGTATTAGAATTGTACTTTGTTTATAGACAGAGGCCGGACTAGGAGGCGACTTATGCACTTTGTAAAACAATAGATCCCAAACTCATAAGACCTTTTGAATGCATGTGTATCCACTTGTGATTGGAATAAAATTTAGATCATCTTCAAGAGTTTGCCAAACTGACTTGTCATTTCTGTTTTTTTTTTCTTAGAACACTAAAAATTGACTTTAATAGTTTAGCATATGACTTGTCAAATACCGGCCCTTCACGCGCATATTTGTGCGCTGTCCTCCACTTGGCATCGTACCCCTACGCGACTCTTCCAGTGGCCTCAAGCCTTCGCAGTGGCGGAGCCAGAAATTATTCATAAGGGCCGAGTAAATCCAACTTATAAAAACTGAAGCACAACGAGTTACGTTAGATCTTTCATGCGACTATTAATTTATCGACTTTAAATGAGTACTCGCATTTTTATATATACTCTTGGAATAAAGACACTATTTTTTTAGTGGTAGACAATAACCACTTAATAGTAAGGCCTTAATAGTAAGGCATTTGACATGATTTCGTAAACTTTGATATCTATGTTTCGGGTTACGCTAATGTGCTTTGTAATATTATCTAATCGTGTCTTGTATGATTTAATTATCCAGAAGATATTAAAATGTATATGTGACAAGAATTTTGTTATATTCTCTATCTTAATATAAATAAAAATCATGGGCTTATACTAGTAAAAAAATTACTTGAAAATCTTAGGGGGCGGTGGCGGGCAGGGGCACTGCCAGCCCGCCCTTAGCTCTGCCACTGGCCTTCTGTCTGCCTACCGCAATCCAACCAGGAGGAGCTCTGCTTCATGCGCAGCATCATCGGCGGCGGAGGCGGCAGTGAGCACCGCATCCACTCGCATTCTACTTCTTAGTGCCCAGACTTGACTTAATAAAGAGACAAAACTCCATTTTTTATTGTTTTGTTAGGTGTAAAACGGTCTTTTTACGCCTGACTTAACACCATTAAAGGTTCAAAATGGACGGAAGGTCATAAAGCTAAATTAAATTTGGTTTGGGACCACAGAGCCAAATTCAATTGAAAAAGAGCAATTAACTAAGCTACTTTCCTCCGGGATGGTATTAGAAGTCGTTTTTGGACAAGGTTTGGGTCAAACATCGGGAATATAAATCATGAATAACTTTTAAATTGTTGAGTTTGTAAATGTAAAAATTATATGAGTAGATTTGTCTTAAAAAAATACTTTGATAAAAGTATACATATATCACATCTCCATAAATATTTTTTATAATAATAGGAGGTCAAAGTTGTGTTTTGGAGACCGTGTCCCATTTGTCCTAAACGACTTCTAATACCATCCCGGAGGGAAGATACGTTTTTCTAGGGCCATACACCCAATTTCTCATGTGGTTGTTTGCTGAAGCCTAAACGCACACAACTTGTCAAAAGGGGATCTGAACGCATATTGCCATTGAATAAATTTCAGATTTTAAACACGTGATTATTACCATGCAACCGTGAACCATCCATATTTCACTTCGAACTTAAAAAATAAGTATGAGTGAGCACATGGTCGGGGGTTTTTTTTTTGACAAGTAGAGAGCACATTGTCGTTGACTTTGGATTCAAAACATGTACTAGGAGTATAAGCATGCATAAGATGATAACTGATAAGAATGACCGTTTGACTTCAACTCGGATTTAAGGCCCTGTTTGGTTTCCATAAGTCGGGTGACTTATAAGTCAATAATTCAAAATAAGTGACTTATTTTGCCAAGCGATAGAGACTTATAAGTCATGGGACTTATAAGTCACTTGCAACTATTTTCTCTTCTTTTTTACCCCGATTTGTCGGTCACCCATTTTTCTTCTTTTCCACCCCGACTTATAAGTCACGCATAACCAAACAGACATGACTTATAAGTCACTAATTTTTAGTCACTTGACTTAATAAGTCACCTGACTTATGGGAACCAAACATGGCTAAAACAGAAAATATCTATAACAATTTCCACATCGATGCTTACGTTCGATTTGGACAATATGCATACAATTTGGGTTGGACCAGGTCAAAACCACGTCCGTGTCCTTTTCTTTCGGCCCATAACGTCTAGCAGCCCATTCGTTCCCTGCTCACTGCTTTGCTTGCTCCTTTTCTTCCTTGGTCTGATGGCAGTTGATTGCCGTGTGCACCCAGGATGAACTTGAGAAGTTTTTTTTTTTTTTTTTGGTGGCACGAGAGTTTATTTATTTACATGCGAACCTGTGATACCCATATTTTGTGAAGCTATTTTCATATCCCGAGCATCCGGCACACAGCGTCAGAGAATTTTAAGGTTGACAAAATTTATAGATGATATTATCTACAGTTGAATCTCCAATTGATTTTATTATGAAATTATACTTATTTCAGTAACTAATCTAGTGATACTTATTACACATTATAAACATCGATTTTTTTTTTTTTTATTTATGTTTTGGTCAAAATTTAAAATCTTTGACTCCTTGAGATGCGAGGGTTACAATTTTTTATGAATGAAGGTAGTAAAATATAGTACATGTAACGAAATTAACACTTATGACACCTATAAACATATTACAAAAGTATATTTAGTCGAATTTTAAATACTTTAAGTGTGTGCTGTATTAGAATTGTACTTTGTTTATAGACAGAGGCCCGACTAGGAGGCGACTTATGCACTATGTAAAACAATAGACCCCAAACTCGTAAGACCTTTTGAATGCATGTGTATCCACTTGAAACTTAGATCATCTTCAAGAGTTTGCCAAACTAACTTGCCATTCAGATTTTTTTTTGGAACACTAAAAATTTGACTCCAACAGTTTAGCATATGACTTGTCAAATACCGGCCCTTCAGCGCATATTTGTGTGCTGTCCTCCACTTGGCATCGTACCCCTAAGCGCGACTCTTCCAATCTCAAGCCTTCCGATGCGCCTACCGCCAATCCAACAAGGAGGAGCTCTGCTTCATGCGCAACATCACCGGCGGCGGGCGGCAGTGAGCACCGCATCCACTCGCATTCTACCTCTTGGCGCCGCGACTTGACTCAATAAAGAAACAAAACTCTATTTTTTTTTTTTTGTTAGGTGTAAGCGGTCTTTTCACGCCTGACTTAACACCATTAGAGGTTCAAAATGGACGGAAGATCATAGAGCTAAATTATTTAAACACGTGATTATTACCATGCAACCGTGAACCATCCATATTTCATTTCGAACTTAAAAATAAGTATGAGTGAGCACATGGTGAATTTTTTTTTTTTTTTTTTGGACAAGGACAGAGCACATTGTCGTTGACTTTGGATTCAAAACATGTACTAGGAGTATAAGCATGCATAAGATGATAATTGATAAGAATGACCGTTTGACTTCAACTCGGATTTAAAACAGAAAATATCTATAACAATTTCCACATCGATGCTTACGTTCGATTTGGACAATATATGCATACAATTTGGGTTGGACCAGGTCAAAACCACGTCCGTGTCCTTTTGTTTCGGCCCATAACGTCTAGCGGCCCATTCCCTCCCCTGCTCACTGCTTTCCTGTTCTCCTTTTCTTCCTTCGTCTGATGGCAGTTGATTGCCGTGTGCACCCAGGATGAACCTGTGAAGTTTTTTTTGTGGCACGATTATTTATTTACATGATTACTACGCATGCGAACCTGTGATTCCCATATTTGTGAAGCTATTTTCATATCCCGAGCATCCGGCACACAGCGTCAGAGAGCACTATATTAAATTAATTAAATTAAAAATGATGACAGAGGTCACATTTTAGGTTTCTGTACATGGCGTCATTCAAAGTCCAAATTAATCATGTGTTACGTTCTTAGTGGTAAGGAAGTAAATCACAATTTTACTACATGATGTACATCATAAAGACGATTGTCTTTTCCAGTACCATTTTAAGAGCAACGAACTGAGAAATTGACGAAAATGCCGGATAAAAAAGGAAAGTTTAAGCGGACGGCAAATAGATAAACAAATACTTTTAGGGACAAATAAGCTTTGGTTTGATTCTTTTGTTTCGAAGATCAATACTAATGCTGTATTTGTTTCTTAAAAGAGATTTAGTAGACTCATTGTTTTTTAGATTACACAGTCCAACGCATGGATGTTGTAGGCTTGTAGCGAGTAAGTTCTTAACAGGCTAGCAGTAGGTCACATGGGCTCGTACAGTTCTTGGTCCCGGCCCGTGTTTGTAGCAAGCTGCGGGCCCTGCCCATGAGCCGATGCAGCACAAGAGCCCGAACCGGCAAAACTATCCTGGCCGAAGCAAAGCCTCGTATGGTAAGCTGCGCTTGCTGTTCCGGATTCCCGGTCCCGGCCGGCTGCCATCTTTGATTGAACTGATCGTGCAGCGCTCTTGCATGTGTGCAGGTGCACCCGTGCCCGGTGTCACGTCCCGGGACCGCAGCACCACCACTGCCCGGCGCTGGTCCTCCTGGCAGGTGCCTGATGAAACCCTGGACCATTTGGCGTGGCGTGCTGCGCATGCGCTGCACTGCACTTCTGCGCGCACAAGATGGCGCCAGGCCAGGAGGTACCGTGCCCGTGTCAACGGCAACGGCACCGCCAGTGACATGTCCGGTAAACTGTTATGACCGGCCCATGGGCTGCCCGTGTTGGGCTGTAATAACTGAGTAGTGAGTCCGTTACGGTGTGTGCACGGCAGCGGTATTAAGCTGACCGTTGGTGAACCTTGTGGCGTGTGTTGTATCATTACGAACATTTCGTTTCTAATCCGGACAATCCCGCGGATCCGGCGCGTTCGTCTCTTCTTCCTCTCATTCATGCTCTTCCCAACCTAGATTCGATTCCAGTTACCCAAATTACCAATTCGATTAAATCGAGAGAGAAGAGCATAACAATTGGTATTCGGGCGAGGTTGAAAGTGGGGAAAAATTTTTCTCCAATTCGATCGGTGGCGCTGAAGAAGAAACCCGCCCCTACCGGATCGCGATGGCGACCTCCATGGATTCCATGGCGGAGATGATGGAGAATTTGTCTACCGGTTCGCGGGGTTCGGTCCACGCTACTGAGACCTCCGTCGACAAATTTTGGATCGTTGGAGACACGGAGGGCCACTGCGGACGCGAACATGGGGACTCTGGCGACTCGCCTCGACTCGACCACGACCCGCCAAACGACGTTGGCGGGGGCGCTTGACGCGCTGGAGTTTCGTCCGCCACCCCCACCGCGCCTCGCCCGGCGCCGCCTCTCGAGCCCGGGCCGCGTGGGGTAGGTGACCCGCCTCCCCCAACCGCCAGGGATTACCATCCACGGGGCGACAGCGACTCTGCCGTCCAGGTGGGATTGGACCTCAACGTCGTCGTGCCGGCCGCGTCGACCCGAGATGGCGACGGCGCCCGGCAACGAACGGTATGCCCATGGGGCCGGCGTGGGCGGCGGATCGATGGGTCCGTCGCCCGAACTCCGGTCACGGTATGATTCACCACCGCATACCCCCTTCCTATGCGCGCGATGATGATTCCGTTTCAATCGTCCGCCCTTTCCTAAGATGGAGTTTCCAAAATTGATGGTTCTAATCCACGTTGGTGGCGGGATCAATGTGATTTGTATTTTCGAGGTGTACAAGGTGGGCGAATCCATGAAGGCGCTTTGCGATTTGTCGTCCAGGCTAAAAACCGAAAGGATCAAGAGCCCGGGTTTACTTCAACCATTGCAAATTCCTGGACAAGCTTGGGAAACCATATGCATGGATTTTGTGGAAGGTCTTCCTCGGTCCCGACGGGTATAATGCCATCTTGGTAGTAATAGATAAATTTACCAGATATGGCCATTTCATACCTATATCTCATCCATATCTTTGCTCTCGAAAATTGCACAAACATTCATGGACAATGTTTACAAATTACATGGCATGCCCCAAGAGATAGTCTCAGATAGAGACATAATCTTTACTAGTGATCTTTGGCAAGCATTATTTGATCCGAAAGTGACACAAAAGCGAAGATGAGTTCTAGTTATCATCCAGTCGATGGACGGACCGAAAGGCTAAATCGAGTTTAGAAACATTTTTAAGGTGTATACGGTGAATGCTTGTCCTACAAAATGGAGTAAGTGGCTTCTGTTCTTGAATCTTGCGGTATAATACAACAGTTTCATTTGCTTTGGGCAAAACTCCATTTGAAGTTATGTATGGATATTCACCAAGACACTTGGGGATTGATAAGCTCAAGTTGGGTACAGTACGGTGATCCGGATAGTTGGATGCAGGAAAGGGAACTGTTGTCTGAAGTCATCAAACACCATTTGAATAGAGCTCAACAAAGGATGAAAGCATATGCTGACAAGAACAGGACTGAAAGAGAATTTGAGGTTGGTGATATGGTATTCCTCAAGCTGCAGCCGTATGTGCGAGTCTTCTATTGCTCCAAGAAGCCATCATAAGCTCTCTTTTCAGATTTTATGGTCCTTATAAGATTCTCGAGAAAATTGGTACTGCGTGGCCTACAAGTTAGAGCGCCACCGGATGCCAAGATCCATCCCGGTTGTGCATGTATCACACCGAAGAAGCAAGTACCACCACATACCGAGGTGCAACCTGATCTTTCTTCTGTTTGTTTAGAACCTGTGCAGGTTATTCTACCAGAAACGTTTCTCCAGGACCGATCCATCGTTCGTGGTGCTGGGGTGGTTCATCAGAAGCTGGTAAAGTGGCAAGGGCTGCCTGCTTCTATGGCCACATGGATGGACTCCAACTGGTTGCTGCATGACTATCCTGATCAAGTGCGGGGTAAGCAATCCCTTCAGTTCGTTGGTCCAGTTCTGCTGACTGCTTGAGGCCAAGCAGCATCTAAGGCGGGAGGAATGTTATGACCGGCCCATGGGCTGCCCGTGTTGGGCTGTAATAACTGAGTAGTGAGTCCGTTACGGTGTGTGCACGGCAGCGGTATTAAGCTGACCGTTGGTGAACCTTGTGGCGTGTGTTGTATCATTCTGAACATTTCGTTTCTAATCCGGACAATCCCGCGGATCCCGGCCGCGTTCGTCTCTTCTTCCTCTCATTCATGCTCTTCCCAACCTAGATTCCGATTCCAGTTACCCAAATTACCAATTCCAGTACCAAATCGAGAGAGAAGAGCGTAACATAAACCACTCCAGGGGACGGTGCCGGCGCCGCAGCGGCAATGTTGATGTGCGTGCATGTGCTTCATGTGCTGGCTACCAGGCTAGTATGCTGCACAAAAATCACAATAGTCCGTACTGCATGTGCCAGCCATTAGAGCGGCGACCTGGTCGTCGTGAAGCATGTGCCAGCCAAGTTGCTGCGTGTCTGTGTGTCTGTAATCGATCGACGTGGAATCAAGCCAAGGACGAGAGAGAGCGGCCCGTCGTCCGACCGTAGTCGTCCATGACCATGAGGACGATGACAGCGAAGTGAGCTTTTGGTTGAGCTAGCGCACCAGTCGGCTAGTACATCTGGGTGATTTCCACGACAGATCGTGCGCAGCCACCGGAGACCGGAGCTGGAGTACCTACCACAAATCACAGTGATCACTGGAGTACCAGTAGTATAATATCTTATCACGGGTCCGCTATGAATGTGCCAGTGGACACGACGGCGACAGCGGAATAATAGGGGAAAGCAACGCGCGTCTGCCGTCGGCGAGACTCTGCGAAGACAAGGCTTGGAAAGATCCAGCCGATGCCTGCATCGCAAATCGCAGATGGTGATGGTGCACAGGGTGGAGCCAAAGACCGTGACAACCGTACCCCGGCCCGGACACTGCCGGAGAAAACGGCCGCCAATCCACCATCGGTTGCATGAGGAAGGCATCGCCATCACACCATCCGCACTCATGTTTTCTCTGTTTACTCCCTCTATACGTTCTAGTCATCAAGATTCTCTCTTTTACAGCACTCTCTCCCGCACTCATCTCTCCTTTATATCTATACTCTATACCAACTATCATCAGTGGAGCTCACTTATAATTTTACCTAAATATATCTATGTGAGATCTAGTTTTGAAGAATTTATTAAAACGAATTCAATAGCGTAATCGGAATTTAATTTTATTTTTTGGTTTGGAAGTTATAATATTTTTTAGTTAACATCAATAGTGGGGTCCACTGCTGGGTCCTTGCATGCGCCCTCCGTCTGCCTTTTCTCTCTCCCCTCTCTCTCACGTCCCTTCCCATGTGGGACCCAGCGCTGGTTACAGGTGACCCTGGACAGGCCCTCAACTTCGCTAGGAATACCTGGAGCAGGCCTGTGCCGGAACTTTTACCGAACACCGCTGTGGCGATTTTCTTCCCCCGTGGCTCCAACGTGTCCTGTACCGGAGGTGTTTGCAGTGTCCAGTGCAGATAGTCTCAGTACAGTACTCGAGCTAGGCGACGACGGCACGAGTCACGGCGTGAAGGAGGAGTACGAGCCAGTGCTGCCCGTCAACACCTCGCGTGGTACTGTCAGCATGGTCCGTTGGTGAGGAAAACATCATTATATAAAACCAACCTATGTGATGTCCGAACGGATTTTCAGGGGTAGCTGCGATGCGAGCTAGTATGGTATTGACTCGCCAATGTCTTGGCTTGCACGTGAAATGAAGTGAGGCAGTTGGGGCGCAGGCCGGGCCGAGGACAGGTGACGGCTGACGAATGATCCTCTCTTCCTCTCCATTGACGATAGATGATGGAACCGGGAACTGAGCGAGCACTCCCGGTTGGGAGGCCACCGCTCATGAGCTCGAGTCCTCTCGAGCGCAAGATTTTCCACCCTTCTAACGACGCGACTTCCATGTATGCAGAATTGTAGCGTAGGATTTGTTTGTACACAAGTGGTGTGCGTGTGTGTATGAACATGGTGGACTTACATGTCGTGTGTAAGCAGAGTAGGATTTGTTTGTACACAAGTGGTGTGCGTGGATAATGCGTGTGTGTATGAACATATACTACAATCGTACCTACTCCTCCGTCCCAAAATAAACGACGCGTATGGGAAAGCGTCCGGTCAAACTTTCTCAACTTTGACTAAGTTTGTAGAAAATATGTGCAACATTTAAATCTTCAAATAAATTTGTTAAAAAAACTAGACTTAAAGATCTTTCCGATGATACTAATTACTTAACATAAATATTTACATATTTTAATATATAATTGCCGGCATTTTGAACAACGTTGACTTACCGGGGAAGCGAGAAGGTCTTTTATTTTTGGGACAGAGGGAGTAGATGAGAGGCATCGCAAAAAAAGTGTGTGTGTACGTAGGTTTACAACTGTACCTAGATGAGAGGCATCGCAAAAAAAGGTGTGTGTGTACGTAGGTGTGCGTGTGTGTATGAGCAGATACTACAACTGTTCCCGCACGAGAGGCATCAAAAAAAAAAATTGATGGAACCAGGAACCGTGATTTTTCTCGTGCAATTCTGTGAGTGTGGTGCGGAGTCCCCGGTGATGGGCACGGTAGTTGGACCACTCCCCTCTCCAGTTAATTGGCCATGCATGCTTCATCATGATCCGATCCCCCGGCCCCCTGCATGTGCCACTGCTGTACGTGATTGCTACAGTACTAGCTAGACCTCCTACTGGCTACTGTGAGTGGTTAGATGATGCATCTTACCAACTCGAAATGGAGGTGCCCGGAGGAGAGACGGGTGAAGGTGAAATCTGATGCTGGCTTTGACGCAACATCTTATTCGAGCGGCAGTACGGTGTGTGGTCATCCGTGATCATAACGGTATAGTGAAGGCTACAGCTACAAGATGGTTCGATGATGTGCCGGATGTCCTAACGGCAAAGGCGATGGCGGCTAAGTAAGGGATGGAGCTTGCGGTGGAGAATGGCTATGACAGAGTCATCCTCAAAGTTGATCCTAATATCACTGCTAAATGGGGATGAAGCTACAAGGTCGTCCATTTGGGGCTTATGTTTCGTTACAGAGCTTGGTAGGAGTTTTGTAGATTTTTGAGTTGTTCGGTAGGTAAGGAAGCTAACTCAGTGGCCCATTGATGTGTATGTATGGTGTCGGCTACCACCGAGCGTTCTATCTTTTGGCTAGACTATATCCCGGATTGGTTGTCGGGGTTAGCTCTATGATGCTCAAAAAAAGAAGCAACAATATATATTCAATCACGTATTTAAATGGCATGTGCAAGTACAAGGAATACTTTCAAGGAAGGGAAAATAAAGTCCAACAAATGATCGCCGAGGGTATAGTCACATTCCATAGCGCGTGCATGCATCTTAACGTGGACAGAAATCACGTGATTGAACCCAGAACCATGTACAGTAGTACCTTCGTATTTTACGCGATTGGAACGGCCGATGGTTGAGCGATCGTGGGTGGAAGGCAGCGCGGTTAGCGCCGCGTGCGAGCGAAAATAATCACCCGGGCAAAGGGAAAGCGACCGTGTAAGCATCCATATATATATCGACGGCGTAGGTGTCCACAAAACGAGGGGTCATCGTCATCCGGCGTCAGAGATGCGTTGTCTCATCTCGCCATCGCCGGCGCTCTCGGCGTCCACGACAGTGAGGCCGCCAATTAGCAAGCTGCCCACCACCATCTGGCGGGTGAGTCAGCCTGCGCCAATCTTCCGGCAGCTGAAGCTGCGACGTCGACCGGGCGAGACGGTTGCCCTTCGCCCGCGGTGCCTGGTGGTCCGGGCGCTGAGGAATTACGCTCGCATACTGCAGCGCCCCAAACCTAATCACTTCGTTGAGGAGGTCGACACCATTATGGGGCGCACCTGGAAAATCTTCGGCACTGGCGTTGTCGACGGCTGCCTTGTAAGTGCTCGTTTGGATAGATCTTCGTATACTAACAGAGTGGTTCCTTGTTCCGGAAAAAGTAAAATTCTGTATTTTTGTTTCTACTAAGTCTCTTTATCAAATTTGATCAAATTTTTACTACAAGTTCTTTTTTTTGTGACATTATGGTTTCTGAAAGCAACTAATATATTGCGTCATTAAATGGTTGTCAGCTCGACGACGAAGCCATAGATACGGCGGGCCGTGTCTGTGGTTTAGCTAGAGCAGGTGTCATTATGGCTTCCCAACTCGTGGTAAGTTTCTTAATTGGTCATTGCATTGCATCAACGGATCAACCTCACACACACCCTTTTCTTGCTGCTGATTTTTTTTAATCATGATAAATTTTCAGGATAGTGGTAGCCTAACTGCCACCGGTTTGTCTTGTAAGATTTGCGAAGATACGGTGCAGAAGACTCTTAGAGCGTACGTGGATGTCTTCTTCTACATCTCAGAGGAGTGTTACAACAGGACTTTAGACGGGAATACTTTGATTAGGTTTTTCGATACCGTTAGAGGGTTGGCTTCTATAAGCCACATCCTGCTTGAAGACGCTCTCGAATCTCTCAACCACACTCACCCAAGAGAGAGCTTATTAGAGTACGAATTCAATAGTGACGTGAAGAACATCTACCGTGATTTTAATTCCGAGATGGATGACCTCGAAGATGACTTCTGGTACGAACCAACTGTCAAGGTGCGTTCCTTTTTTTTATATAACCATATATACCTTTCTTTTCTTTGCTGATGTCCACTCAATGTATTTGATTTTGCAGTTGATGTTCCTGACGATTTTTTGTTTTTGTTTTTTGAAGGATCTGTTCCTAACGATTTATCAAGGTGTTGCAGTTACGGAATCTTTCTTGTTTCTGATGGTGGATCGTCGGCAAAGAACATTAGGAAAGGCACGTGGTGATAGCAAATAAAGAGTGGTTAGAAAGGTTATATTGTGAGAACAAATGTAGGATCGGATTATTCGATTTACCTGAAATTGAATGTTGCCGTTGCAAGTATTGCGAATAAAGAATAATAAATCTTTTTTATACTCATTTATAATATTTTCTCACCATCGCCCCTCTTTTCATTACTGACTGTATACATGACCGATTGGTTTAAAGTAATTTAAATATTAGATTTATTATATATCGTAAGGTTTGTTAGGGAGTTATCATTATATCCAATTACTTAATGTCCTATAGATACTACGTACTCTGTACACAAATCATTTTTATTATCTTTCTATTCTGATTGAATAGCTTTTATTCGATTTTTGGAACATTATATATTATACAACAGTTCCTTATTGGATTGGAACTTTACAGATTAGAAGATAGAATTTTCCATGAAAAATATGTTTTAGGCACCAATACAATACCTTAATTGATTATTATTAGGGTCTTGTTGTGGTACCCCCAAATTAAATGACTGAGCCGTCCGTTTATTTCCATGAAAAATATGCACTCCTCCCTCTATACCTAGAATTCTTAGACTGACTGCACCGCATACGGGGAAAGTTTACTCCAGTACGGGACTCAAGGAAAAAAATAGCTGCACCGCATACTGGGAACACGCACGGGATGCAAGCGTTCCAACACGCAGACGGGAAGCAGAGCGTGTGTACTGCAGGAACGCTAAAGTACACAGGGCCCACCACGTGGGGAGGGCGAGAGTGGAGATGAGAACGGGCAGCGTGTGTGCGTGCATGGAGAGATGCGCTAGCTGCGGGCCCCACTATTTAAATTACAAAAAAAGATATTATAACTCGCAAAACGAAAAGAGCCAAATTAAATTCCAATTACACCATCAATTCAGTAATGATTTATCTTCAAAACTAGATCTCACATGGATATGTTTAGATAACATTACAAATGGGCCCTATTGATAATGGTTGGGATAGAGTATCTTTGAAAAAGTATGGAAATAGTCAAAGCAAAAGCGTAAATAAAGCGAGAGAATCTTTATGATTAGGATAGAATATTCCTTTTTAAAGTATGAAGTTAAAAGACGATGAGTGCGGATAGTCTTAACGTCCTTAGCAGCGTTGTGGGCTCTTGACCAGACTGCCCCTAGCCTTCCCGGCGTCCGTCCGTTGCACTGCCCCTGGAGCAGGCACCAATGCCTTCGCTTGCTCGTGAAATGAGAAAGAACGGAGGCAGTTGACGCAGGCCGGGCCGGGGAGGTGACGACTGACGAATGATCGTCTGATCTTCCTCGTGATTTCTCCTGTGCAATTCTGGAGTGTGGTGAGGAGTCCCCGGTGATGGACTGATGGGCACGGTAGTTGGACCACTCCCATACCCAATTGGCCATGCATGCTTCATCATGATTGCTACAGTACTGGCTACTGTAATAATAGTTTGATGATCTATCATATCAACTCGAAATGACCGTGACTACATTCATCGCCGAAACTGTCGCTGCGTCCGTTGTTATCGATCCTGGTAACTTTCGCAGAAACTCGTGGATCCTGTGAAATCCACGAGACGATCGAGCGAGCACCGGCTACACCTCAGCAATCAGCAGTTCATCACCGAAACACAGCCGGGAGCAACAACAACAACAGCCCACCTGCCCAGGTGTGACTCCCCAGTCCCCGTCCCGTCTCAGCCAACTCTATCGGTCGCCCGATTCCTCCGGAGCTACGTGTGGCCAGCCGACGAGGAACCGGCGCACCGCACCGATAAGCGCGGCAGCGACAGCGCTGGTCCACCCAGGGACCCGGCGGCCGATCGAATACAAAGAAAATGTGACAACAACTCCGTAGCAGTACGTAATAAATGTGCGTGATGCCACGAATCGGCTGGGGATATGGTCAGGCCGGCGCCGCCGGGGCGGTCGATGTGTGGACGACGACGTCCGGCGTCGTGCCCGCTCGTGCCACGACGACACGGATCGGAGTCCGCGGATAACGCGCGAGGCGTGCCGCTGCCGGGGCCGGGGCGCTAGCTAATCAGCCTTGATGGTGAGAGCGATGGTGAGAGCGCCCTCCATCACCAACCGCGGTAACGAGCAGGTAATTAAGGCCGTTAATTTCCACTTACTACGTTTTGTGGATGCCACATATACTCCGTAGGATTGGAGGAATTGGTCCGGCTCCGGCACGCGCGCCCATGTGACGTGTGTGTCCGAGCATATACAACTACAAGTACCCGCGTCAAGGCGTCATCTATCTACCAATAAACCCAAGCGCACAGAAATACTTCTCCATCTTGCATTCCATCTGAAATCGCTGTCGTCCAGGTGACGCGATACGATTGGCCTGGCCCGGAGCAGGGCTTGTTGGAGCGAAGACGAAGACTTGGATTTCCCAACCAACACGATTGGGGACCTGGATGCGATCGATTGCGGTCGGAATCATGGGGATGCGGTCGATTGCGGTGGCATTGGATCCATGATGGCCACGACAAAAACTAATCTGTAGGCTAAATTCGCAAGCAAAGGATTTCCCCGCTAGAATACGGGCGGGGATATGGTGAGATGGCGCTGTGGGCCGTCCACTCTGTCGGGCCACGCGGGACGTGGATGGCTGGACAGTCACGTCGATCGGATCGAGTGTCGTAATGTGCCAGGCACGGCGGGGACTGGCCGGCTCCGGCGGCGCGGGCTCCGCCAGCCTGCTTCGTTCCACGTCGATCACGGGACGGGATAGCTGAGCTGAGCAACCTGTACTGCTGTCTGTGCTACAGTACAGAGGAGAAATCGAATATGGTGTCTCGCTCATAGTGGTGGTAGCAGCCACGACTCACCAGATATCAGTCCAGGCCTTGAGGGAAAAAAAATCAACGCAATGATAGAATATACGGAGGAGCCCGATCGATATCCATTCGCGGGGAATATCCTGAGCAAATTGGTATACTACTTGGCCATTTTTTGACGCTAGCCACCAGTCAAACATCAGAAATTGGCTGTACTTCTTGTTGCAAAACTTGGCTGTACTTTCTTTATTTACTGTCGACAAATTAAAGAGATCACAATCAAGCACTGGGATCGGAGGTGTACGACGACGTTATCGTGACAAGAACATGACCTATACTATATTCAATCACTCTCGACTCCAATCATTTACCTACGCCCATTGGCCATGCCATGTTCTTCCTGTAGCAAACAAATGTTTATAGTTTTTCAGGGACGCATCGACGTGTCCTTGAGACAATAATTCGTTTTTGGATCGACGTGATTTCTGGTCGCATGTCTATGTCCTAAAGACTGTTACTGTCTAATCAATCGGGTTAACCCGTTTACATAAGGTTAAAACCTCTTATTATACGGTAGTACACGTACGGTAGTTAAGATAGTTTGATTGCTGATCTGACATAGAATTGTATGCTCGAGAGACGGAGGCAGTACGGTGCTAGTGTGACTCATAATTAAAAGTGTGTAATTAGACTTCATATATGCGACAAATAAAAAGGACTTTGTTTTAGTTAGGATGAGAATGAGAATGTGATTGTACTGTTTGTTCCTGTGTTTGTCAGCTAGCTACGGCTTATGGTAGACTCGTTCTATGGACGCCTACTCGAGTGCCAGCCACTAGGCCAGAGCCACTCGACTGCTATGCTGCTAGCCCTGGACTTTGCTTGTGCACAGCTTTGCTTTTGATACGCATGCATGATATGCTAACAAGTGGCGCAATGGACGTAAAACGCTTGGCTCTTTTCTTTGTGACGACAAACTAGTCATAAGTGGAAACAAACGTGGTATAGCGGCAGTGGTAGCAGGTATGAGATCAAGAGTTTTCACTGGTTACACTGGTAGGTGCGGTGGATCCAAAGTTTGTTAAAGTACATTTGTGGTGTCGACATATGTTAGTGCGATGTTGTGACTAACCTGTAGGGTTAGGCAGCAATGTTTCCAACAAACATAGCAATGGACACAACGATGTTCAATTTATAGCAAAAGAAGACAACTACATATCCATGAGAAGATACAAAATGATAAAAAAAAAAACTCAGATTAAATTACAAGAGGATAAGCTGTGCAACCATTTGTGATAGATTTGAGTAATGGGGTTTTATCGAGGAGTGGATCTTATGGTAAGGAAACCAAAGACCATTTTCAAGTTGCCTTAGAGCACTCACAATGCAGACTCTACCATGTGGTTTTATCCTCATTTATTACCCCTCTATTTATTGCTTTTTGCTGATGTGGCGCTATATTTATTGAAGAGAGAGGGAAAAAACATAAGAAACTAAGTCTAACTAAGAAACTAGGTCTTCACGTAAACCAAGACAATTTGTGAGGTGACACGTGGGCCATGTGACATCATGATAGAAAAATTACGTTGTGGGAGATAGTTTCTTGACACAGTGTCCAAGACTATAGAAATCATGATAGTTTCTAGCATTGTGAGTGCCCTTAGAGCGGTGAATTAATCAGTTAAGGGATAATAGCATTAACCCAAGAAATTGGTTGACATGCAGTAGGTTACACGGAGTTTTCTTAAATATAGTGAAGCACATGGATACAATACAGTTATTGTAATAAAATACCAATGTATTTATAGCTCGACTCAAGGAGATCAAAGTAGATAAGTCATGGGTTCTAGAAATCATATAACTTTTTAGCTTGGTATACACAACTACGTGGAGGGTAGCTATGATGTTGCTATCTGGTGTGTTTTGTGTTGCTCTCATCATTCTATTTTATAATATACATATGCACATCAAGATTTAAATTTATTTTTTTACAGGACAATAGTTTAACTAATAATTTTTAATTATTATGATACAAACTCAATATGGTTAGATTTATAATTACACATGCTACCTAATTATTGATCATAAGTTTATAATAAGTAGTATAAACAATAGAGGGAATTCTAGAATGTTATTGCTGATAGTTTAAGTAGCATGTGTTTATTGTGTAAAAATTGTTCCCTAATCAAGGTGCCATTTTAAACAGTAACATGCAAGAGTTTGTTTGGATCACGACTAGATTATATATATAGGAGTATTATAATGTATATTATGAACTATTAATATGAGTGTTTAGATTTCTGGACCATTGTGGTGAATTATTCATAGTTCAAGTAAACTAATATTCATAACTACAAGAGAACGTTTCTGAAATGGATTATGCGGTAATTCTAAGTTAATGTTTATTAATAATCTATGTCATCGTTGTGCCTATTTTTCTTTTGTGCAAGCCATCGTCCAGTCTGTTTAGAGCAACTGTAAGAGACTCTCGATATCATTTCTAGCTAATTGCTAGGAACATAAATTATGATACTGGGGATTTGCGCTTGGCAAAGGTAAACGAGAATGACTATCTAGAGTGCAAACATGGTATTAAAAAAACTATTGGAAGGTGTAAAGATATAAAAAGTGATCTTGATGCAAATAGCTTTCGAAACGATGATTTGGAGAGTGAGCTTTAGAAGAAATTTTCTTGGAGATATTCTTATAGTATTTTAACTGTTTATTACTCCATAATAATCTCAGTGGATCCAAATACTTTAAACTAATCGAGGTCACTCTTTTTTTTGGAGGGATTATCGAGGTCACTCTTAACCAGCAATCACGTTCCGTGCATTATCAATGCCTGAATATTCTTTCAGCCTATCGGGATCCTCCTGTAATCTGACGTCGTTTGTCGACTTGGCACAATTGGAGAAAGAGATCAATCTCGAAAGAAAAATGGAGAAAGAAATCAAACCGAATCGTCGGTTTCGTCAAAGCGCGCCGGAACATGCAGGGCTCAGTCAGGGATGCGCCTGTGATCTGGCACTCACAGTGTTGCAAATGAGTTTGGCATTTGCCTTTTTTACCAAAAAGCTGAAAAACGACGCTCCAATAGTTTTGCAAATCGGTTTGGCATTTTAGTGAGTTTGACAAATATTCCCCCTCCTTTGTCATTTTTGCCAAAGGACAACACCTTTGGCATTTGTGCTCGGAATTTCAAAAATAGGTAGAAGTGCAGCTGATCCTATTTTCGAATTGATTATACCCGAAAGTTTGATAAACAGTTCTTTAGCTTGACTAGTGCAGAAGTGCGGCTTTCACCCAATACTACTCCCTCCGTCCCTCAATTGTTGTCGTCCTGACACTTCTTTTGACCGTCCAGATTCAGAGGACCAGGTGATGTATCCGACAATGCTCCGGTCCAGTGCGGGTAATAAATGATGCACTTCAGTGAAGGCCAGGACGACTAGAATATCGGGACAGAGGGAATACAAGTTTGGCTATCATTGGATCATAATGACATCAGGGCATTCACGGCTGTCAGTTGTGCTGCCCAGCTCGATCAGAGGCCTAGGACAGTGCAGTGGCTGCAAGTAAGGTCGTGCAACATGGACGTACGCTCGATCAGGACCCTGGCGGCGTCGCTAGTTGAGCTATGACGGTAGCTACTGCTGCTACAGATCGTCAGAACCTGTCGCCCGGTGGGAAGAGGTGATCGCCGTCAGGAGCATTCGGCGAGCGGCTCCTCTTCACGCGCGCGGAGAAAGCATCGCGCGGATGAAGAAGCGACGATCGAGCCACGTGCGATCAGGTTCCAACTACTGGTCTCTCCGGGGCTTTTTTTTTTTTGCCAAGTCAAAATTGTCAAAATTGTTGGAGATGACTTTTTTCTAGACTTGACATTTGATTTTTTAGATTTGACAAATAGGAAAATTACCAAACCCGGTTTTGCCAAAGCTATTGGAATGCTCTTACCCTTTTCCCCACGAACGCCATACAAAGCAAAGACATGCGGCTGCAATGCGTCAAGTGATTCAACAACGATAACATTTTCCCCACGAACATTTTTTTTTAGAGAGAGATGCAACGGATTTTTGCTACTTATTAAAAACACATTCATTGCAGGTGCGATGCCAAAAACCAAAATCGAAACACATCTCCGCCTCCTCGTCATCACAATCACAATCTTGTACCACACCCACCCCCACCCCCACTCCCACTCCCACCCCCACGGACCGTGATTGATCTCATCTCAGCCGCACCCACCTCGCCCGCCCGCGTGCCCTCCTGCTGGTCCTGGCCGGGCCGCCGCCTGTAAAAGTGTGAGGCGCACTGAGGCAGGCGCCGCCGCCCGTTCCTGTCTCTCCTCCATCCTTCCCTGGTCCTCCCTCGCCGCATTTCGTCCACTTGTGGCGGCGTAGCAAGCATACCACGACTGCTGCCTGCCTGCATGGCGATGGAGGGGCGCGCGGGCTCACTCTACGGCCGCCTCAACAGGAGCAGCACGCGGGGGTTCCTCGCCTACGTCGTCGCCGGGGCCGCCTGCGCGGCCGTCCTCGCATGCTTCGTCCTCTCCGCCGCCGACCCGCCGGCATCTGCGGCCCGCAACGATGGCGTCCGCCTGTCGTCGCGCTCGCCGCGCGTCTGGCCCGTGTAAGCTGTTCGCTCTTTTGCCTCCTCTCCTGCGCGTGCTTCATTCGTGTGCTCGCTCTTCGTCTGCGTGCCTAACGCTGTGCTCATGTCGCGGATCGGGATGGTGTTTTTGTCCCCCTCTCTGTCTCAGGACCTCGCGTTTAACTGGCGGGTGGTGGTCGCCACCGTCGTCGGCTTCCTCGGCTCCGCGTTCGGCACCGTCGGCGGCGTCGGCGGAGGCGGGATCTTCGTGCCTATGCTCAACCTCGTCGTCGGTTTCGACACCAAATCCGCTGCCGCGCTCTCCAAATGTAAGCTACTAGCCTTTCGAGTTTCGACGAGGCATACATCTGCAGAATTTGCTCCCTGACACTTGTGCGGCTCGCCTTGTTCGGTTTGGGCGCAGGCATGATCATGGGGGCCTCGGCATCGTCGGTTTGGTACAACCTCCAGGTGTCACACCCGACCAAGGAGGCGCCCGTCATCGACTACAAGCTCGCGCTGCTCTTCCAGCCCATGCTTATGCTCGGCATAACCATCGGGGTAGACCTCAGCGTCATCTTCCCCTACTGGCTAATCACTGTCCTCATCATAATCCTCTTCGTAGGTAATTATCGCTTGCCTTTAGCTTTCCTCTGTAAGCTACTGTTATGTGCGACCATGCTACTTTTATCTGTCCTGTGTACTGTGTAGTCGCTAAGATGGAAGTCTGTTGTCGTGTGACCGATTTATTGCAGGCACTTCGTCGAGATCGTTCTACAAGGGCATTCTGATGTGGAGGGAGGAGACCAGGATTCTGGTTGGTTCCTGTCACATTTCAGTTGTCTGCTGTTGAATTACTGTATCTTGACATCTCCTTTTGTTTAGTCAGTTACCCCCTATGTTGAATGATTGCAGATGGAGACACGCGAGCGAGAAGAGCAATCCAAGTCTGCCTGCGCTGCAAGTGATGGTGAGAGCTAGTACAGCATTGCATGATACTTTGGCATGCTTTGTTGATAGTGATTGCATCAGTTAATTTTACTTGGAGCTGATATTCATAATATGGAGTAACATGTTGTGATCAAATATGAACATGTTGCAGTGGTCATTGATCCAAGTTATGAGGAACCCCTCCTGGCTCGACCTCAGCCCAAGACGAAGTCTGCGTTGGTAAGCTACAGCCACTACAAATATCTATCACTGGTGTTTGTGGCTTCCTAAGCAATTGTGGTTCTTAACGTAATCATATATTATAAAAGTGCTTTCAGATCCACCTTTGCAACTCTGTCATGATTGGTTGACAGATACTATTCAGATCCATTCAGTGATTATTTGTGTATATATTAACATGGTTAGGGCCTAGGGTGATGCTGCTCTGAACATGCAAGAAAAGCAAGAAACAATAGACAGTGTCACATATCATCTAATCACTGGTTTTACCTCTTTTTTATTTCAGGAAACTTTCCTGTTCAATTTGAGGTGGAAGAATATCCTTGTTTTAATTTCTGTCTGGTCATCCTTCTTGGTGCTGCAAGTTCTCAAGGTCTCCCTTATACATTGAACTATTTTTATAGCTTCTATTTAAACACAGTCCATCTTCATAGCAATGATTGATGCCTCTAAAAGATAATCACCTCATTTTCCTCATACAAGTACAATCACTGGGATCAGTTGCCTATGTTGACTTTGCAAACATAAGTTATTCTAGCCCACATGCATAGCAGACATTTCAGAGGTCTTTTTTTAAGTGTCATTTCAGAGGTCTTTTGACTCCTTGTTTCCTTTAGATGGAAATTGCTATTAACTGCAGTAAGGTTTTGATTACTTGCAGAATAATTCGAAATCATGCAGCACTTTCTACTGGGTGATCAACATTCTACAGGTATTGAATAGCTCAGCTTTGTGCATTTTTTTTAAGCAATGGCAGGAGCTCTGCCTTTCAATTAAGAGAAAGAGAGTTTATGTAGAAGTAACCATCCGAAGAGGGTAAAAGTTACCCCTCCCTCCCGGAGCATGAGGATACAGAGACAAACACATCACACTGGGGCAGTGGGGAAAACTACTAAGCGTTAGTGAACACCCTCCTCCTTTGTTCGATGGCCTCCTTGATTCTTGCAGCCACTTGTGGCGCCGTCTCTGATACGCTGTTGAAAATTCTCTTGTTTCTCTTTCCAAATGTTCCAAAATGTGAACTACCCCACTGAACCTTCTGCGTTCAATGTTTGGCACCTTCTTTACCGCATCTTTCCACCACGTTCTGATCTGGACTGGGTCTCCCTGCTGTTCTCCTTGTAGCGCACTGAAGTTCTCCCAATAGAGAATTAGTACCCAGACTGCCTTTGAAACTGGGCAGCATAGGCAAAGATGAAGGCTGGTTTCCAGGGGGCCGTTGCAAAGGACACAATGATCCTGATGTGGCCAGTCTCTCTTCTGTAGGTTTTACGCCTCACCCGCATGCCCTCGGTCTCATCCAACCAATTATGGTGCTAGAAGCTAGTCTATGCACCATCACCCACATAGCCTAGCCATGGTTTGGATGTCTCCACCCATTCTTGCCACAGCCAGTGTAGCTGGAGAGCTCTTCTGAATCTCTCTAGATCAGGCACTCCTAGGCCTCCCAACTTTGTGCTTTTATTTTGTTTAAACTGACATTATATCTGCCTGCCAGGCTGTCTTTCCATTTGTTCTGTTGTTTTTGGGCAATAATCTTTTTAAAACATAAGCCACATTAGACCTCGATTTTTGGCATGTCCATCTGCCACCTTTGAGCGATCTCAACTCCCCATTGAGCATTAGCCTTCGCAATCTGAAAGCTGGGTGTTGATTCTGTTATATATCACATTAATCAGACAAGAAATCCTTATCATTGATACTTTTTAACATTCTGCTAAATCATTTTAGGTTCCAGTTGCGTTGAGTGTATTCTTGTGGGAGGCCATGCAGCTATGTAGGGAGAGTCGTGCACGACGTATGAATGGGAACCTGGAATGTGTGTGTGAGGCCTCTATTGAGTGGTCACCGGCACAACTGATCTTCTGTGCCTTTTGTGGCCTTCTCGGTGGGACTGTTGGTGGTCTTCTTGGATCTGGTGGTGGCTTCATCCTCGGTCCACTTCTTCTTGAGCTTGGGTGCATACCACAGGTATTTAAGCTGCCTTGATTCCATGCTATTTTTTCATATCTTGCAGTTCATTATCAAATGCTATCAAGCAGACTTGTATGTTTGCATTCATCTGTCATCTTGATGCTAAGGCAGCACACCGAGGATTTAGCTATCCTTTCTATTGTCACAGAAATTTTGGCAAAAGTCCTATTATATAATAACAAGGAATACCGTATAAATGTAGGATAAAGTTGATCCCTATAAGGCTGTAGAATTAACACTGCATTGCACATTCTATTATAAGACCATTGCAATCCATTGGAGCCTAATGCAACGTAATGGGTGTTGTAATTTCACATTCATAGGTAGGTATGAAAGCAACTGTACCAAAAAGATCAATCCAGATATCGCTTTGCTACTTAGGTGCTTTCTTCGATTCAGACATGTTTCTTAAAGAGTGAAATGCACCCCAGGTACATGAACTTGTCTTCTGTGCCAAATAGGTCCATGGACTTAGAAACCAGACCATCTAGTCCCTCGAACTTGCAAAACCCGTTCACCCCAGGTCCAACCCGGTTTTGCATGGCGGTTTTGCATGGTACTTTAGCGATCTTTGACGTCAGCACTTCTTTTTAATTTGTGAAATTAATATCTTTTTATTCGGAGCTCCAAATATGACAAATAATATATCAATTTTGATCGTCTCGACGAGCTCTTTGCAATGGTGTACTCCGTTTTGTTATTTAAGATAGCTTTATTTCGTGTAAAATTAAATATTTTATAAAATGAGTGATATTTTATTCTCACTTGCAATCGATATATATGTGGTCGTGATTTAGTTCGGATATATACATATTTGTCGGTTTTTGGCCGTAAATATACATAGGGTATATATTGTCGCGAAATTTACTACTCGTTTTATACAAAATTTTACCCTAAATATGTATATAAGCTAGGCGCGCGATATATATACATATTTAGGACAAAACATGCTACCCTAAATATGTATATACTGCAAGCAGATGATTGATCACGCGGCGCATGCGAATGCGAGGTGCAGCTAGCATATTAAAATTACAAAAAGATATCACATAGTTCAGTTTATAATGTATATATTGCTTTGCGCACGATTCTTGCCGCATGCACGTGTGATCGATCGTCTGCGTAATATATACATATTTAGGTGCCTAGCTTATATACACCATTGCAAAGAGCTTATATATTTAATTTTACACGAAATAAAACTATCTCAAATAATAAAACGGAGTACACCATTGCAAAGAGCTCGTCGAGACGATCAAAATTGATATATTATTTGCTATATTTGGAGCTCCGAATAAAAAGATATTAATTTCACAAATTAAAAAGAAGTGCTGACGTCATCGCTGACGTCAGCATCGCTACAGTACCATGCAAAACCGCCATGCAAAATCGGACTGGACCTGGGGTGAACGGTTTCGCAAGTTCGAGGGGCTAGATGGCTGCTTTCTAAGTCCATGGACCTATTTGGCACAGGAAGACAAGTTCATGTACCTGTGGTGCATTTCACTCTTTCTTAAATGATATCTTAAGAAGACCAAAGACATATCTGTATTTAAATTGTAGTCAATATTGAGAGTATCTAACTTGTTAATTTGGTAAATGTGGTATAAGCGTAGAGTCAAGCGAAGGGCCTCTAGCTGAATTGGTTAGATGGCTTGAGTAGCACTCCTCAGGTCCTGAGTTTGAATATATGGGAGTGAATTTTCTGGCTGGGGTTAAAAAAAATCCCCTCATTTGTCCCACACCAAATCACAGGTCTAAGGCCTGGCCCTAGTTGTGGTTGTTTTAATGTTTTCACATGGCCTATGGTGCCTCTGTGTGTATGGGTGAGACGGGTTTGAGAGTTTTCTCGACCTACTTGAGCAGGTCTTCATCTTCTTAATACAATGGCCCCCTGCAGGTTGAGTTTTTTAGGCTTAGAATCAACAAAAAATTGCAGTAAAACCCTTTTTTCGTTTGGCTAAATAAATCTCTTCTGTTATGTTGCATCGGTATTTTTGGGACTTACCTTTTCCTGATGTGGCTGCCACTTTCATGCAGTAGTGTCTAAGATGTTAAAGTTTTCACTGATTTTTTTACCACAATTGTAACCTTTTATTCTATGAAGCATCCTGCCATCATAATCTAAGCTAATCATAGACGTTAGATATATGTTACCATATATATCATTATTTTATACAGTCTGTCATAAATTATTGGTTACCTACTCACAGGATCATTGACTCATCAATTGGATTACACAGTAGTTAATATGTATTCAAGTCTAAGGTGCTGATATAAGACATGCATTAGGTGCACCCTACTGACAATATATATATATTTTTTATTTATCAAACCCATCTGGTTCTGTCCCCATATCATCTTGAATATAATCCAGGAAGCTCTCTCCTGTTGCTGATGTTGGATTGCAAAATGACCTTTGATATAATGGTAGATTTTCCTAACTATGGCATGGTCTACAGCACACCCCTATAATTTGCCTGATTCAATATATCATAAGAAAAGAAATGGAGCAGGTAGCATCTGAATCTGCTACCCTTCCTGGGTCAGCTACTAGGACTTGGTATTAATCCCCATGTGATCTTTAATAGTTTGCTGGCCTACATGGCTTGGTGGCTACATGTTACGCCTTTATGGAAGAAAGGTGTGAATGGCTGAATGCTGTTCTTTGTGGTGCTATCTATTTTTTTCTAACACAGCTGCATCCAAATTCTCATTCATATAGTAGTGTTTGGATGTTGAATGCAATGTACAATGGTCAGAACCTGGACAGTGAATTCACAATTCAGAGCAGCAGTACAGTTATCTCTACGATTTTGAAGAATACCTTTCTTGCATCATGTAACTTGAGCAAACTCTGCATTTACTGTGAGTTGATGAAGTGGCCAATTAGTATTTTCTTTTCCATCGGGCAATCCAAGATTTTGGACGAATAACGTTCTTGCATTGTGTAACTTGAGCAAACTGTGCATTTACTGTGCGAGAGAGTTTGGTCAGTCTAATAAGTCCCAGTTGATTGACACTTTGTAGCTTTATGTAATATGTATTTTTATAAGAACTGTGATGTCACAACTTTATGTTATCTTTTGGTTCATAAGTTTCGCTGGCAAACAAAGCTAAGAACACGTTGAATTGTCTGGCAGGTCGCAAGTGCAACAGCAACATTCGTGATGATGTTCTCCTCCTCCCTCTCTGTGGTGGAGTTTTACTTCCTGCACAGATTCCCCCTCCCTTTTGGTAAATCCATGTTAGAAATCTCTTAAAAATTTTGAAAAGCGATTGTTGTATAGTAATGACACTCTGTTTCTCTATCTGCAGCTGGCTACCTCATCTTCATTTCTATATTGGCTGGATTCTGGGGCCAGTGTTTGGTTAGGAAGATCGTGCATGTGCTCAAGAGAGCATCAATTATTGTCTTCATCCTCTCCTCTGTTATCTTCGCCAGTGCTCTTACGATGGGTATGAGCATATTGACAACTCATTGACTCGATGCTTTGCTGTAACTTGGCGAATTGCTGACCTCATACCTGTCTAAGTTGAATACGGCTAAAAGTATTAGTGTTACTTAAATTCCTTTTGCGATCATAACACGCATCCTTGCTTAAATTAAGCTTCAACAATCGTATAGTAGTTCTTTTACTTGTTTCGTCTAAAATAAGCTGGTTTGATTTTTAACTTATTTTCTAAGACCTGTTGTTTTGGTGAATTTCAGGTGTCGTTGGAACCCAGAAGAGCATTTCAATGATCAACAACCACGAATACATGGGGTTCCTCGACTTCTGCGAGTAACCCAGTCACACCATCAAACTGTCCATCCGTCCGGGAGAATCCAGGCCAATGCCTAATTGACCTTATCTCCCTCAAAAATTAGAACAATAAAGTCGCCAAGTGTGCGCACAGGTTAGTTCCTCGCTAACCTGCACGCATCTTGCCCGACAGAGTCGCAGTAGTGAATTCAGCTCGTGTTAGCTCCTGGCTAACCGGCACATCATATGTTGGTTTTGTGGAAGTGGGCGAGAGTTCGTCGTGTCATGCATGTGTTAGCTCCTGGCTAACCTGCAAATTTGTTGGTGCAGGTTTCTATCAAGTCTGCGTCAGCTCCTGGCTGACCAGAAGTATTTGTCATTCATTCTTGTGCTAGCTCTAGGCTAGCCTGCAAAATTGTAAGTATTTGTTGCATGGAACATTGTAAATATAAGTCAATTTCCATTCTGTTTGTGCAGAGCCAAGTGCGTTTCAACTTTCAAGCCGTGTGATTTATGTACGTAGAATTTGAATCGTCTGTAGCTCTTAAGTGTTTGAGCGAAGCTGCCATTTTGGACCTAAAATATGATGGATGGAAAACATGACATGACCACTAGCAATTGACACAGATATACTGCTAACTAAGGTAAAGCACCGTTACAAAACCCTGCAAAAGAGTTAATTAAGAATAGTCCTTAAGATTTGACGATGGTGGAGGTGAGCAGGATGGGTGAGGCTACACACCCTTCATAGAGGCAGTGAGACGCCGGGCCGGTGGCCGGAGTGATTTCGCTTGAAACAGGGTCTCCTTCGTGGAAACGGCAAACCAAAAAATGCAGACGTCCACGAAGTGGTGCGAGCCTGGAAACAGCAAACCTGAGAAGTAATCCAGCCCACTTCGTCATCGAACCCATTTCCGTCTGGAACATGTTTAGTTACGGCCTGTTTGGTTTTTTAGAGAAAACGGCCTGTTTGGTTCCTTTGCTGTAGACTGTTATGCCAGCGACAATGTCTGTTCTGTTTGGGTCTCTGATTTGGGCGCTTTGGTGATCATGCGAGTTGCGAGCGAGCTTGCCGTACGTGGGAGAGCCAAATCTGCTCGCACCGGCGAAGAAGGCGAGGTTATTGACGCTACACCAGAAACCAAGTACAGTAGTTCCTTGTGTCCACACCCTGTTATGCCAGAAATTAGATGTGCTAGTGTGCTATAAGTTTTATTTTAGGCATATGTTTGGTTTATGTTAAAATTGTAGCTGTAGCGTGCTAAACTTTTTTTAACAATATACCGTACTTGTGAGACAGATATATATGTACCGCGACCATACTCGGGTTCAAAGTAAAAAAAATTAGGGCACATTTGATTTCAGTCGTATCTTGCCTGGCTTCGCCTCGCTCTAGCGGCACAAGCACCAAGAAGCTTGCCCAGCCAAGCGGGCTGTTTTTTTTTCCTCTCCTACACGAGCAAGCTAAAGCTTGCTATCATGGGCTCCGAAGACATACAAGCAAAGCAACCAAACTCACAAGCTCAGCACCGAGTAATGAACAAGCTTTGAGATATTGTTTTTTTCTCTAGCACTGACCACTACAATGGTAATTACTGTTTTGCTCGTTTATCCTCCCTCTGTATTTATCTCCAACAGCATCTATTTTTTATTTAGGATTAGACTTTTTTTTATCTTCACATCTCCTGTATTCCTATTATTACCATGATTCTTTTTTGGCTAAGAATTAGAGTCGGTGGGTGGAGGTTGGAGACCTATAGGGCTAATAAATCCTTGTCCAATTTTCTTTGTCATATTTAGTGTTTTTCAGTGTTTAGCTTTCGTTTGTATTGTATAATAAATGTATATTTGCCTGTTGCCTAGTCTCTTAGCTTTCGTTTATATTGCTTGTTGCCTAATATATTATCATCTTGAGAAACGACTCCTACAGTCCTACTACAGTAGCTGCTGTGACAGCCTGTTTTTAGAGCTATGCCACATTGTGCACTACTAGTAGAATGGCGCGCGCCTCCGCGCGCCCTTTCGGGTGTCAAATTTCTGGAGAGTAACAATTGCAGTTGATAGCGGTAGCATAGTTATATGAAATCATTACACGAAGCTTGAGGGGTCTTGATCATAATAGGTACTATATGAGAAAGTTGCGTCGTACCAGATAAACAATATAGTGCTAAAGATAAAGCAGTAGCATGGTTATTATATTACGATACTTGTACACATGTGAGCTCTGGTGTAGCAGCCGGGGTGCGGCTGTGCCTCTATATATGCAAGCACAGGGGACATTGCATTCTACAGGTCTGGGAACATGGTAGAACCATGATCCTTAGCAGTTGGTAATGTGATTGGGAGTGATGTTGTGCTCTTGGGCACAGCTATTATATGTAGGTCTTTTTGTTGCGTCTTCAGTTCTTCATGTTCATCTGCATTCGGAAGTCTTTGGTTGGTCAATCTGAGCATGTATTTGGTTCTGTTAGTTGCGTCAAGTAGTGAATCTGTCCTGTAAATTTAATGGGGTGTGCTGAGGGATGCTTGGTATACCTAAATCTCGTGGATAGCAAATGCAGTAGGTGATGTGACTGCAGGCTGAATTTGAAGCTGTGGAACAGTAGGTGGTTATAGGAAATGAATTGATACCTGAAGAATGTGCACAGTTAAAGCACTACAATTTATCTCTATTTTGGCTATATCACAAAAGAAGGTACAAAAGAATATACAACACCTTCATCTTTAATGACTTTAGAAAAGGGTAGTTTGTATATACAACACCTTTATCCTAAAGTAATTTAATTAGGAAAACAAATATAATTCGTATATGCATAAAAGAGAGAGTAAGGATAAAAAGAGTCCTCAGCTAGTCAACATTAAACATATAGAGGTTCATGTAATTTACTAAGCGGATGGTGTCTGGCACAGGAACGAGAGGCAATCGTGCAAAAATGACACAAAAATCTGAACACTATCCTATGTGGGAAAGTCTGCAGCACTTGCTTATGCTTTTTAAAGGGCAGACATTCGGCTACTAAAACACCAGAGGCATAAATATTTGGGGGAATGAGTTTTAGCAGCACCTCCTATCAAACATAAGCAAACTTTGTGATAATAATCAACTCTGAATAGAGTACGATGGAACAAACTCTGAATAAAGTTAAACTGAATATTGTTCAATGTTAATCGTATTTCGATCTGGCTAAATATTGCTCACAAATATAATTAATGAAGCCAATTTTTCCACTGAACCACGAATATTTTTTTTTTTTTTTTTGCATAATGTAAGGCTTACAAATTGTATCATTTCTTATGTTTGATTGCAAAAAAAACCAGAGTGACTGCATCATGCATAGATCCATTTGACCAAGGTTGAAGTGTTAAATGATAAACAACTCCTTTGGCCCCTGCAAAACATGGTGCATAACACAAGGGAAAACAAACCAAATATTGAAGGAAAAATTGTTTCATGACATTTAATCTCACAAGAAATCCATTCAACTGCTCATTGTTTGCTGAGAACATCAGCTCAGATTTGAAATAAGGACCACAAAAAATTCAAATAGGGATCTAGTCTAGAGTTTGCTTAAGTGGTAATCATCTTTATTTTGTAAAAACAATTATCTATTAGGACTCTTTATGCACATAAGTATAACTTGAGACAAGCAACGGTGCTAATCCATATTTACCTTCCAAAAAAAAAAACTTCGTAGTTGCTGTGGACGGTTCAGACAAACAATGTCATTCTTGTTTTCTGAATATGCAGCTTAGCAATGGTCCTTCAAAAAAAGCAAAAGGTTTTCATCCCGATCCCCAAGGAACCTTGAGATTATTTCAATTGAAGATTCAAGTGCACACTTTTGTTAAGATTTGGTTGAAACACACAGAGCAGAAAGGATACATTAATATTGTTTTTAGCTCACCTTAGAGACGTAGTCCTCCTGATCTTTGTGAGTTTTAACCGGCTGTAACCAGCAAGGAGCAATGAGCAAGTTTTATTCAGTCAAAGAAAGAGAAGTAACCTACAAACATGCATGAATGCTAAGATACTAACAGAAAACAATGGCTCATCAGATCACTAAGGTACTTTTATGCTCTCAAACTTAAACTTTGTAACAAAATATGGGGGTCATCCTTTGAAGACTAAATTACCTTTATGCTCTGAAACTTAAACCTTGTAACAAAATAACAAAAAGGAGCATGCTGAAACCACTGCTAAACCATGAAACGCCACATGAGCGAATAACAGTGCTAAAACATAAATCGTATAGGCCACCAAATATGCTTTTGGAATTGTATCCATCCATATGGATTTGTGTCTTGGTGAAGGGCATATCTAAGGAGCATGATGGCATGATAAGAAACAATAATCTTGTAACTGGGCATATTACTTAGCACCTGAACTGATTGGATTGGGAAAAGGGCAGGGACCATGACATACCATTTGTCATTGTGTTCCTGTAGACCATGTGGAGGGCCCTGATCAATTAGGCTGCACTGAAAACAAACAAAACCTGTCAGTAGATGTGACAACAAAAAGGCTACCTACCAGCATAGAACCTGAGACATTGCAACTTTATAACTACGAAGCAAAGCATCAATGAACACAACAGTGAAACAACAGGTAGTTTTTTGAAAAATGAAACAGCAGGTAGTTTATAGTCCTGTACTTATATTACGTATGATCATCCCACAGTGAAGATATAATGGAAGATTCATTGGAGAATTTAACTTCCAACTGAATGAAAACTACAGCTAGAAGAAATTGTAAACAGGTGGCCGATAATAATCCATTGACCTTGTAAGAAGGGCAGTGAAACCTCATGTAAAGCATAAGTTTGGTCAGTAA
The DNA here is from genome assembly GCA_015847255.1 of Hyparrhenia diplandra. NCBI lineage: Eukaryota > Viridiplantae > Streptophyta > Magnoliopsida > Poales > Poaceae > Hyparrhenia > Hyparrhenia diplandra. Next base: position 213,836 of record JADLZK010005995.1, read on the forward strand.
TCCGTTGTTTTTACTTAAATCCTGCCATGGCAATAGAAAAGGGCATGACTATGAAATCCTATTTTTTTGTAACTTTGGAAACATATGAAAGGAAGATGGAGGGGAATACCTTAGGGGGCATCAAAGCGAGACATGGGTTTAGAAGGGTTGCATTCATGGGACTGAAGTAAATTGAAAGCACTAAAGAAAATTGAGCTTTGGACAATAGGTTAGCAATCGACATTTGCGGTCAGCTGAAGAAAGCCTGAAACGGTGTGCAAGCAAGTTAAACGCCACTACGACCATGGATCTGTAATAACAGTAGTTTCATATATGCAACCAGTTAGCTGTGTTTATTTATTAGACTAAAAATAAAAAGAGGTGTATGCAGTTTCCAACTACTGTGGGAGCACCGAAAAGAGCAACTAATAGCAGTTCATAGCAGCAAGGGTCAATGCACATTTATGTAACCCTTGGGTATTCCTGAACTAAAACATATATGTTCCTGTCACCTCTAATGTCTGCAGGTAGACTAAAAACTATTAGTACTAAACCATTTTTCCTAAGCACAAAACAACTATACCTTAAATGCCCCCAATTATTGGGACTGACCCTCCTGTTCCATGCCAAATTTTTTCCGGTACCTGTGCCGACAATGCTAGCGGCCACCAATCTTGGTGAGGGGCTATACCTTCACCTAAGAAGCACAGGAAGCAGCATGGTGCCAGTTCAAAGACACCATTGCTGCATAGGATGGAGACAACTCTAATAGCATTGAAATAGACAATATTGAAGCAGGATGAGGATCCAAGAAATGAAAGCTTGGAACCAACCAATGCATCCAGGTCAGAATCTCCAACTGAAGGAAGACGAAAATAGGAGAGCACACCCATGAATCAAAACTGCTTGGTCCAATTTCCAGCAACTCGTTTCCGGTGTGTGCATTTCATAAACTGAAATATATTTTTAAAAACTGCCAGGGAGAACTATGTTGTTTTCAGTTTTGAACTGTTTCAGACACCTAGCAAATTAAGAATTAGGAGGATAAGGAGGGCAAAACTACATGCAATTATCATCAAGCTAACGACTCTCTGAAAGCAACGTGTACATATTGAGAACCATGGAGACTCATACATCTTCAGGCAAACCATCTAGGTATGCACCAAAAGTACCGAACATTTTAAATGACACCAGTTTTAGTACTCACTGAAACTATTAGTAAGTAGTAGCATTTACGGGCTGGATTAAAAAAAAAGAATGTTGAAAACGGAAAAACTTAGCGTGAGACTGCAGTTTACTAAATTATCTTGGTAGCATATAAAATATTGATGCTATAAACACTTGCTAATAAGAAACGATAAAAGATAGTTAACATACCGTCAAGACTGATGTGAAATTGTCATCCAAGATAATAATATCAGAACTCTCCTTGGCAACTCTAGTTCCCTGAATGCTCATTGGTAGACCAATATTAGCCTGCAAGTTTTAGAATTCATTAAATATTAAATAGATGGTCAGTTATTAAGGAATCGTGCAGCTAGGGCTATGTAGTGAAGGGTACTATTTTTATAAGCATACAACAACTAAATTCTAAGGCCATCAAACCTCGCAACAGCAGCCGACCATGTATGGACCTGGCAACTAAGACATATAAATCATTTCAAAGTTATTTCATCTTCCATACATATTGCAAGTAACTGTCTATATAGCTTTTGTAAGAAAACCTAGTAAATTGTCAATATCGTATAAGGCTGCAGAATTTAACCATGGCCTCACCTTTCATTATCCAGTTGAGCTAAATTACTATGTAAATAGCTCTAAGAACTAAAGAAAAACAATAGTTGGTTTAACTTTGTAGTTTCCTCAACTTGTATGTCAGGCAGCCGGTACGACCGGGCTAACTCTATGAATTTGAGTATGAGAACCAACTACAAATGTGAAAAACTCTTCAGAGAATGCAGGATCACCTTTGGAAAGAAGACATGGATCATCAAAAGTGTCTTCAGAGCAACCTACATAGCACAAGAATAACTCATTTTACATTACTGGCTAATAAGAGAATATTGCCAGGATAGCTACGAGGAACCCAAAAAAATTCAGCATAGGACATTTGAAGTCATGTCATCTTAATTGAACTACACATACAGTTCAGGCAACACCAAAAGGAAACCATTCAGAAATAACTATCTAACCTAATGGCATCATGTTACAGGCCTGTAGTGTCAAATGGATCAGATCCCAGCGTTACGATGTAGAGAGCTCTAAATGGATATATATTGCCATATCTTAATTTCAAGTTTTGATCAGAGCCAAGAGTGACAAGAGCTTCTGGCAAATATAAGTCGATGTTGCTCTCTAATTAATCAGCACGGTCCTAATTTTCTGAACCCTAAGAAATTCAGTCCAATTAAAGGTATTCTTTGAGATTGTATTTTAAATATGCCATGAAAGCACTGAATTTTTTTTTTTTTTTTTTTGAAGAGTCACCGGGGGAGTTTTCCCCACCTGAATTTTATTTCATTGGCCCAAAGTGGCCTGATAGCATGATGTAGTTTACAACTTCAGCAAGGAGCTGTTACACGGCCATGTAAAGGCCGAAAAGGAGCTGTACATGTATGTTTAAGATCTATCTTAGTGTTGCCATGTTGAACACTTGACACCATTTCTCCGCAATGTGTTTTTTCTTCTTCTTGAACCTGGTTCTCCAAAGTTCAGCAGTGTCCCTGCAATCTCGTAGCACCTGCTGGACAGTGTGCGACTCATGTCTGAAAATTGCAGCGTTTCGTGCTTTCCAGAGCATCCAGCAGCAAAAAGAGCTATGAAGGCCGCTGCCTCCTCATCCGGTATCCCAGCACCCGGTTTTAGCAAATGGTATTGAGTTACATCGGCTCCGATGAAGTGCTGCATGTTCAGCTTCTCCCAGAACAATTTCGCGAGACTGCAGACGCCCATGATATGGTCTGGCGTCTCATCACACTCGTTGCACACTTCGCAAGTGCCGTTTGGGACACAGTGCTTCTTGAGCAGCACCGTTCGACATTGGATCCGCCTCTTCAAGAGAAGCCACATGAACATCCTGACTCTTGGTGGAGCTGAGTTTTGCCAGACGAAGCTTGCACGCTCATCTTTTTCCCGACCCTGAGACTTGAGTAGAGCGTAGACTGCTCCACTATCTAAGCCGTTCCTGGAATTGATGAGCGGCGATAGTCGTTTGTCCGGCTCGTCCTCGTGGAGGATTGCATCCTGCAGGAGGTCCTGAACCTGCTGCAATTCTAGCTGTGCCCGTGCTGACAATCTTGGTTTCAGATTGTTGTTGATGCCCGTATTCATTTGCTCCTTTACCGAAATGTCCTTGATGTTGCAATGGCTGTACAGAGCCGGGAACGAGTCGGCCAAGGCTTCGTCCCCGATCCATACATCAGTCCAGAAGGCAGTGGAGTCCCCATTTCCAATCGCCACCGTGGTGATGGCCTGGTACAGCGGCAGCAGCGTGCGCAGTGCATCCCAGTGGTGGCCATGTATATCACCCCGGAAGGATGCCAGGGATGCGCGTCCCTTCACCCACATCGCCCAAGCCGAGGAGTCGGAGGTGTGTAGTCGATGGACAAGTTTGAGGAGGAGGCAAACATTCTGCACACCGACGTCCTTTATGCCTAGGCCTCCAAACTCCCGCGGTTGGCAGACCGAGACCCATGCGACCAGACAGCCCGCCGGAGATGACTTTCCGGAGATATCACCCGACCAAAGGAAAGCTCTTCTGCTGCTATCCATGAAATGTATGACTGATGCCGGGATCTGGATTGAGCTCATGAGGTAGACCAGTTGTGAGTCAAGCACATAATTGATTAGGACAGCTCTTCCCATGGGGTTGAGCAGGTGTGCTTGCCAGGTAGCAAGATGACGGTCTGTTTTCTGAATATAGCTGTTGAAGGCCGACAGTGGTAGCTTGTGGATTGACAGAGGTAACCCAAGGTAAGGTTGGGGGAAACCTTCAAGCTTGCAGCCCAAGATCTGTACACACTCATCAGCAATATGGCAGGTCATATGAATTGGCACCAACGTACTCTTATCAAAGTTTATCCTGAGCCCAGAGAAAGCAGCAAACTGGTCCAGGATAGACTTGAGGCTCCTGGCATCATCAGTATCTCCTCTGAGCACAATTAAAGTGTCGTCGGCATACTGCAGTACCGCACAAGGCAGCTCTTCATCTGTGGGGTGCCGGATGGATCCGTTTGCTTTGATCATGCACTGTAGGGTTTCAGCAACCAGCAAGAAGAGATAAGGTGAGATGGGATCCCCCTGTCGAAGTCCTCTCTTGCATGTGATCCACGGTCCTGGGCATCCGTTCACCAGCACGGCTGATTTTGATGAACTTAAGATCTGCTGCATCCATTTTATCCACAACTCACTGAATCCTCGCGCCCTAAGAACTGCAAACAGGCCTGACCAGCAAACGGTGTCGAAGGCTTTTGCGAAATCCAGTTTGAGTACTATGGCAGGCTTTTTCCTTTTGTGACACACCTGCACTAGCTCAGCCGCATAGACAAAAGTGTCTGAGATCGATCTCCCTCTGATGAATCCCGATTGGGCAATATCGATGAGCTTAGGAATCTCTTGCTGCAGTCTTGTTGTAAGGATCTTGGAGAGAATCTTTATGGTGCAGTTTTGAAGGCAAATTGGCCTGAAGCAACTGACATCAACTGCCCCAATCTTCTTTGGGATGAGCACCATGTGAGATCGATTGATAGGATCCAGGTCTGCAGCTCCTCGGTAGAAGTCGGCCAGGTACTCCATGACAGTCGGCCTGACCGATGTCCAGGCCGACTTGTAGAAGGCCGGCCCGAAGCCATCTGGCCCCGGCGCACTGCAGGTGTTCATCGCCCGGATGGCAAGCACAGCTTCCGTTGCGGTGAACTCAGAGCATAAATCCTCACTCGGTCGGTAAGCATCCACAAAGAGACTGTCGAGGTTGATCGGCGTGGTGGATCCTGGCACCCCTATGATTGAGCTGAAGTAAGCAGTGAGGGCGTCAGTCTTTCCCACGTGACTGACAATGTCAATTCCCTGAACCGAGATCTTCTTGATGTAATTTGCTCTTGAGCGTTGAGTGGCTTGGGCATGATGAAAGGCCGTGTTGGCATCAGCTTCCTTGATAGCCCGATGTTTGCTTCTCTGTTTCCAGTAGGCTGCCTTTGCCTTGATAGCTGTCTCCAACTCCTGCTTGGCAAGCTGCCGAACCTGAAGCTCATCAAGTGAAAGAGCACGGTTTTCTTCGAAGAAATCAAACAGCTGAATGATGAACGTGCAATTGTGTATGAGGTGGTGAGGTGCCCTGTTACACCGTTTCCAAACCTTTGCTGCTGATCTCGTCGCCTTGATGCATGTGGCCAGCTGCTGCACCGCCGTTGCTCGTGAAGGAGCCTGCTGCCAGGCCGGGAGGACCGAAGGGAGGAAAGCCGGGTTGATAAGCCAGTGCTTTTCGAACCGGAAAGAGTTGGATTTAGGGGTTGTTGTGTTCACTGTTAGAAGGAGAGGTGTGTGGTCTGAGGTGGGGCGAGGAAGGGAGCTGAGTGAGCAGAAAGGAAATGCCAGGTTGAAGGCAATGTCAGTGAACACTCTGTCAAGTTTGGCGAGAATCGGGCTTGGCTGACCATTTGTCCAGGTGTACAAACGGTCAGAGAGGTGCACCTCAGAGACAGCTAGAGACTGAATTGTGCTGTTGAAGGCATTCGCTAGTGTAGGGTTGAAGATACCATTGTTTTTGTCTTGCGCGCAGCGAACAAGATTGAAGTCCCCTAGAAGGACCCAAGCCGAGGTTAAAGAAGGCTGAAGATCGGTGAGGGACTGAAGGAAAGGGAGGGATCCATGGTGATCCGACGGACCGTAGGCGCTGAATTTCAAAACAGGACTGTTGCAGAGGTTTAAATATGGCGCTGAAAAAGCTACACATTTTGTGGAAGCAACTTTAGTAATTTACTGAACCGGAAACCAAAACAAATCATTATAGTTGTGAACACTATCAATGCTGAAAATCCTTAGCTGCAGAATCATATAGAAATCACACAAAGACAGCACATCTGCAGCTTCACTTGTTAGGATGATAGCCGTGTACTGTCTTTTCGATGCCTTTCTTTAATTAACAAATAGCATGATCTCGCCTTTAGTGCAAAGAATTAGCCTGCTTTTGCTTAGGGACTCGGCCACGAGCTGCAACAAATGAACTGTCACAGAGATACATGTTGTGGTACAGTAGAAGACAAATATGATATGATATAATATCATAATGTTTTTCTCTTTGTAAGGAATCAGTGCTAGTTGCTTGAAATTTTCTTTTTTATTTTAAAACTACAGAATACATTGCCATGGCTGTGCCACAAAATAATCGTTGGCATAAATCCTTGAAAATTAGCAGAATAGAAGAGATGGTAGAAGCTTACAATGAGCTGGAAGGCAAGGAAGCTGGTCTTTCAAGATTAACTTTAGTGCTCGCAATTCTAAAGTTATCAGTAAATTATAAAAAAAAAGCATGGTGTGATGTAGCAAAAGACAAATAATCATGATATAGGCAAACTCAAGTATTCCTGATAAGCCAAAAATATTAATAGAAGGTCAAAGGGGAGAATACAGAGCTGTATAACCTCCTTCAGTTATGAAGATAAGTAGCTTTACTTACCTATATGAATAGAAGGCTTGTGGTAACTATGACCTGCAAGAACGACAAATTTTTTAAGTCAGAAACGACATTTGTCTTTATCAGCTAAGTACGTGCAACATTAGAATGAAGGACAAATAGTATCTTTAGTCACCAAACAAAAGACATAGGCACTGGCAAAGTCTGATTAGCAAAAATGAAATGAAGCCCATCAAGGTCTGCAAATCAAAACCAATAGGAAGCATCAAGCGGCATCAGGTTGGCATGACGATCATTCTAACATATTCCACCAGAGGGAAGGACATATAGCTGGTAAATGTACCTAGCAATTTCATTGTAGGCCTCTTTTTTTTCTAAAAAAATCAGGATCCAGTAGGCGATAGCTTTTCTGAAAACACTTGGTAACTATGTACCTGTTTCAGCAATGCTAATTTGGTGGCTGAAATTTTTTTACCCTTCATCCAATGGCTTGCAAATATGATACCTTGCAAGACAACTTTAAGTGGGTAAACATTCATCACCCACTGCTGATCACCGCTGATCAATTTGTGGATGTGTCTCAGGTTTAGTGCATAAAGAATTAAACATCATTGCACATGCCTAAAGTAGAAAATAGAAAAAGCAAGCATCATTGCATATGTCCAATCTCAGATCTAGTGTAGTAATTTTATAATAATAATAACCGTGATCACATCTGTCCGATGTCTGAGATGAAGAGCATGAAAAACAAACATCATTGCATACGTCTAGAAACATATAGAGGTTGAAGAAAGGAACAGTAATTCAACATACACAGAAAGGACGTGTGCTAAAATATGTAGAAAATATATTGTGTTTAAAATTGCAATCATCATAGACATAGACATATGCTCAAATTAAACTTGGCAGCATCATAGACTTCGAGATTCGCTCAGATTAAAGGAGGAACGAGAGAGGGGATTAGATGTGTCATATACTGATGGACCCCAAGCAAGAGCACAAGAACAGTCGACAGAGGGTGAGTTAGGGTTTGAAATCAATACCACATGGAAGGTTGAAGGGGGGCTGCTGCTCCTCCAGCGCAGGCCCGACACTCAATCGCGGTGGTTCCGTGGTGGAGGGGCTGCTGCTGCTCCGTTGGCGCCACCACCGCCCACGACCTCAGTGCTAGGGTTTGGCGCAAGCGCATTGTCGCCTCCCCCTTTGCCGCTACCCGAGGAGGGAAGGGGAGAGGAGTAGGAGGAGACGGCGGAGGAGGAAGAGGAGGGCGGCCACCATGGCCGCGCGGCGCTAGGGCCCCTGCGCCGTCGCAGGTTCCGTCGCCACTTCTATCGCCGCTCCGGAGAGAGCGTGAGGAAGAGCATGAGAGATGCCGGTGCTTTTTTCTGCGGGTTTTTTTTTTTTTTTTTTTTTGTGGGGTTGGGGAGAAGCCGGAAGCTGGGTATATATTGACTTTCTCGGATTCGGATGGAAGCTGGAGAATCTGAGGTAGAAGCCAGCTTACGGACAAAATCTGAGGAATCTGAAGCTGGTGGAACGAATCCTGACCGTCCATTGCGAGATTGTATGGCATGAGGTGATTTCAGGCGACGTGGATGGTTGTTTATTGCGGGAAGCCATTCCCGTTTCTATCGTTTTTAATGCGTGTGGTCGTGGACTCACAGTCGTATGGTGTTGACCGCGACGAAGTCAACATAAAAGTTTCTAATGTGAAGGCTTCATTAGCCAGCCCTCGCTTTGAATTGAATGATCTCACATGTATAATGAATCTTCAAAGTGGACATGACCACGCATAGTGCATTGTACTAACTCTAACATTACGTGACATCACATAACTTTTGCCTGTACTACTACAATTTCCGTGATACATGGAAGTCGCTACAATTTGCCAGCTCCATGATTTTTCAGGTGACATTTTTGGGGAAAGGAAACAAACTGATACTCCAGTAGTATTGACAAATTCGATGGGGAGAACAAGCATTGCAGCATGATAACTGGTTTGGTCCGTACTCCCATTCTTGGAGATTGGATCCAGCATCCAGCACGATAACTGGTTAAGTCCGTGAAGTATGAGTACAATTCAAGCTTAGGCTTCACCAGAGAGCAAATAGTGGAACTATGGTGTCCGAAGCACCCAATGTTCCATGTAAATCTCGCAACACATAGGCTTTATAAGCTTCAAAAGTACACAAAGGTGGACTGCGATGGACATTCATTGATAGCTGCCTAGTTGGCATTTGATTCCAGCAGCAAAGCTTCAGAGCTGCAGAATCGCTATATTTCTTTGTGGGTACATGCTTTTTGTTCTTCAATGACCCAGATCAACTACTAATTAGGCAATACCAAGCAGATATCTATCAAACTTATTATACAAAAAGGGGGTGCAACAAGATAGACTGCTTGCATTGCATCTCCAAGTCCTACAAACTTACAGGTTACACCAGAAGCTGACAAGAGAGATCTCCTTATCACTCTGGAACAACTTCATCTTCACTCATTGCCTTGTTCATTATTTTAGTGGACACATCCACGTCTTCTTTGGGATCATCCCCACCATCCGTCTTCTTGTCCACAGGGGTGGAGGATGAGGTGTTGCTGCTGCCATCATCTCCAGCTCCAGATGTGGACTTTTGGGCATCTGTTACCAGAGCCAATGTGCCATTTGGAGGAGAATCCAATTCAAGCGACGATGTCTGGCTAGTCAAAGGCTGTACCTGGTTGCCACGCACTGCCGTTGAATTCACTTGTTGATCGGGATGACCTTTCAAAGTTGAATTAGTTTGCTCAGGGTTGCTGGTCAAATTTGCTGGAGATGGATGGGTCTTGCTTTCTATGTCATCGCTGGGATTGTCTGAGTTTTTCTGGGAAGATGAGTTAGTTGGTGTAGCCGCATTGCCCACGGTGGCATGTGATCCATTTATTCCAGGAGCTCGAAATGAAATTCCATTAGATAAGTTTGTGGTGCCTTCAAATATCCTATCCATGCTGTTCAATTGTTCCTCTGGGAGAGGTTTTGCCACCTTGGCGTCATGACCCACAGAGCTTGACACATCATCGCCTCTGAAACTCCTTTCCCTAGCCCTGCGAACTTCCTCCTCCTTGCTTCCAGCATCATGATTTTCGTTAGGCACTGCAGTTGAAGCATCATCCACGAATAAGACCTTGTCTTGGGCATGATGAAACAGCTCATCTTGCTCAGACGATGGAGGATCATGAGTAACAGCACTAGAAACATTGTCACCATGGAAGCTCTTCTCTTGATCCTCCTGTGACCGCTCCTTCCGCTCTTCGTCCTCAAACACACCCACATCTCCATCCTTTTCAGAAGAGTGCTCACCAGGCTCAGGAAGATCCTCATCCTTCTCCAGGTCCTGCTCATCAATGGGATCCTCATCGTTCTCATCATGCTTTATTTCTTGCTCCATTTCATCATTCTCTTCGTCCTCAACCCGTTCATCCAATGTTGAAGAATCAGCCTCCATCTTTGGAGGCAGATCCTTCCTGCCTAATCTGACTGCCTCTCGCTGGTCTTTGTCATCTTTATGCAAATCATTCGCTTCATCTTCACTATATGCCTTCTTCTCATAAGAATGCTTTTACTTGGTAGAGCAACCAAACAGAAACCAGAAGCAAGAGACTAATCTGGAGAGCTTTCTTCAGCTTCAGACCTTTGGATCTCTGATTTCTACTAGAGCTCTGCCTCAACATTGTTAGGAAAACTAGGTAAAACAGCAACCTCTACAATCCTTTTCCCCACCACCACTCCCAATACCTCCACTGGAACACTTGCTGGTTCCTGAAACAAGACATCACCAACATATAAGCATCATATTTCACAAAGGGTAAGGGAAACAATTAAGTACTTGAAAGAACACTATAGTGCTAAGTTTATTTACTTCAATTTACTTGTGCAGGCCCTGCAGAGGGAACCAAAAAAAAAAAAAGATCACTCAGGTGTAGCAATCAGACCAATCATATAAATACAAATTATGCATTTGATATCTGAGCTACCTCCAACACTTCCAACGTTTCCACTAGGTAGCAGGTACCCGTACCTCTATTGAAGTTAGTATGTGTAGACAGTGGAGTTGTGTAGGATACAAATATCTGGGATGACTTCCTGACTTGCCTAGGATAACTGAAAACGGAACAAGAGCAAGCGCGTGGCTACATTTCTAGTACATCAAAATAGTTTAAATTAAGGCCAAGGCATCCTAAGAAACGAGAAAAAATCCACCAGTCCATTGAAGAAAAGGACGCATAGTCTCCAACGAATTGCCAAAATAACAGAAAACGCCAGTCTTGAACGTGAAATAGGCCTAATGAGTTGAAAACTCCAATCTGCCGACAGCCAACATCGAAACCACCTAATCTCCGCTCCTATAACACATGATTATATTATATATGTCATAATATCAAATAAAAATACACCAGTTTTGCAGGGTAGGGCAGTGCGCAATAATTTGGACTTGATTATTGGGATTCTTAGCCCAAAATCCAGGTAAGAAACCCCGAACCCCAGCTCAACAATCACCATACACCACAAATCCATTATCCAACACCTTCAGTATCACAAACATGAGATATTTCGCCCCCAATGAACCCAAAGGGCTTCAAGGAGCTCAAGAACAAACACGACAAGGCCACAGGACGCCATAAAAAAAAAAGATTGGAGCTTTAGAACAGAACAGGGCACAGCAATATCTCACCTTCAGACGCCGGCAGCTAGCTGGATACTTGAACCGAGCGTTCTTGCTTTCGCCTTTGCCTCGTCCGTCTTCCCACCTCCAGAGGATTTAAAGGTGAAGACCGCAAGGTGGGTGGAGAAAAGATTGGTAAAAAAATCAAGATGCTTGTTCACCTAAATCCGCTCCCCCCACTACCGCAAGGCAGGGGCGGATCTAAATACAGGTGCCTAGAGTAGACCGCCTCTCTGAAACGGAAAGGGTAGCGGGAGCTGGAGGCCGGCAACAAATGCGACGGTGGATTCGTGCACACCAGTCGGATTGGGGGACTGGAATGGGCGGATGGCGGGGGTAGGTGCTAGGTCGGGGCTCGGGAAGGGGGATTTATGACGCGACGTGGACGGAGACGTAGAGGCAGAGGAGAGCACAGAGCAGGCGGCAGCTTCAGAGTCACAGCTCGCAGGGGAGGGAGGGGGCCGGGGAGGAAGAAGAGGAGAAGGTAGAGGAAACGGCGAGGATTTTTATCTGCTTCTTTCTTCTGACTTTTCTGTATTTTTTTCCGCCTCTGATTGAGAAATGAAGTGAGAAATCGAATCGAGCTTCTTGTGTTTGGGGTTGGGGCATTTTTGGCACCGTGTGGTTGGAGGTTGGGAGCAGCGAGCATTGGAGGCCTCGCCCCCGGTTTGCCACTCACTCACCTCTGGCACTGACCTCAGGGAATTTGTTGCCTAGCGGTGCATTTTTTTTTTTTATACAGAACAAGGTGAAAATGTGAGAATGGCTACTCTATTTTTGAAAAAAAAAAAATGTACTACTCAAGAAATGGAGTACTCCAATATTTTATCTCTTTTTTTTTCCTGAAAAGTGAAAACCATCTTTATGTCTTTTTTTTTTTTTTGAGGGAACTCATTTAGCTTTCATTCATTTTTGAAGAGTTACAATCGGCTGGCTACAACCTCCGTTAGCCATTCGAAAATCATCAAACCAAAAGAAAGAACGTGACAGATGCCGAGACAGAGTATGAAGGCACAAGCATGAGCCAGTTTTGTTTTTAGCCTCACGACGCACCCAACGCACTCTAAATTCACGGAAACTCTTGCCTAGCTCTATGATATCAAAACACAGGGTGCCAATGGACGAGCACATCGAGTCTTGGTCACAGACAAGGTTAGCTAGGCTTTGACAGTCCAATTCCAGCATTACCTTCTCAACGCCAAGTTCCTGAGCCAACTCTAGCCCTTCCCGAGCAGAAAGGGCTTCAGCTGTGAGTGCTGAATCGACATCATCAAACCATTTTTATGTCTTTAGACTTTAGAAACCATTTATTGTCTTTTTTGCGAGCCTTTACGGCGTGTTTTCGCCAAGGCGTGAGACCAGATCACACGTCTTGTTGACAACATCAAAGAAGAAAGTTGCTGCGATTTTTTTTTTCAAAGTTTTTTTTTGAGATTATACAAGACAACGCAGCGACGTTCAACACGCACGACACTCACCCCTATGAACACACGCACGTAAACCCTACCCCTATCGCTAACCTACGATGAGCACCTTCCGGCACCATGGAAAGCCGCAAATCTTAAAGTTCGAAGTCACCCGGGCGCCTCGCTATCCGGGAGGTCGCCTACCACTTAATAACTTACGAAAAATCCCGAAATAAATCCGGGATAAAATGACCGCACCTGGGATTTGAACCCCGGGTGGGAGCCCCCAACCAATGCCCTTTGCCATTGCACCGTGAGCCCCTTGACTTTTTTTTTTTTTTTTTCAAAGTATGAAGGCAGGTGAGGAGAGTTTTGTTTTTCAGCCATGCGGCTGTGAGGTGGATCGACCTCGCAATCCAACTTAGCCATTTCCCTTATTATTAATTAAAAATTATATAGTTTTACTCGATTCTAATTCACCAATTCATAAATTTGCTAGGCTAAATTAGAGGGTCCTTACGTGCGCATACAGAGGTGGAAGGGCTAGGAATGTGAGGAACTTAGGTGTAAGAACAAACTATTTTTGCTAGTAAAAATACTACTCCCTCCATCCCAATTTATAAGGATTTTTGACTTTTTTGTTCTTAAGTTTGACCACCGTCTTATTCAAAAATTTGTGCAAATTTTTATTTTTTTTCGTGGGTTGTTTTGTTAATATAAAATCTTCAAAAAATAGCTTAAATTTGATGATATTTGCATAAATTTTTTGAATAAGACAGTGGTCAAACTGGAGTTTAAAAAAGTCAAACGACTTATAATTTGGAATGGAGGGAAATAACTATATAAACGCGGAATGCCATTTTCCGCTAGCAATTGTAGAGGGAAAAAGAGAGGTAAGGCATCATTCTAGTCTTTCTTAAGCTTCCTCTCTAAATCATTAACTGAAAAGCTATTTTTAATAAAAAATACCTTTTGTATACTTTCACCATCCAACAGCTTCTTTGTTCCGAGCTAACCTGGCTATCATCTCCGCCTGATGAAAAATTGTAATATATAGTCTTTGGAGTTGCTTTTCACACATGTTACCCCTCCAAGGCTCCAATCACAAAAACATGTTTTTTTTAATAAGAATCTCAAAAACATGTAATTTAGGACTTGGCCAAACTTTAGAAACTACAAATGTTAATATTGATAATTTCACAAGTTATATGCGTAGAATTGTATCCACAAGTTTAGAATTTGATAAATTTCAGTAATATATCCTACTAAAAAATAATGGTTAAAGATATAGATAGACAGTCTTGCAAAGTTAATGTGACAAGTACTTGTGACTATAGGGAGAGCATTGTCTTTTATTCATGATCCAATCTCATGTTCGTTGATCTATGCAAAGTTTTAAATATCAAGAGTTGTATTTCTCTCTACCATGATAGTATAAGTAAGTACTACTAGTAGCTCGTGTGAAATTCCACTATACAGAAGAGATGAAAAAGAAGAAGAAAAAAAAATTTCTCCCTTCAAACAAAGAGGGAAGTTCAACCGTGCTTAATAGCAAAGCAAGTGAGACGTGCACACAGGCGCGACACATAAAAGGGCTTAGCTTGGCATCTCCTTTTGTCGATGGCGCTCCTTTTTCGTCGTCAGTCCTAGAAACGGAGAAAGGGAGCAAAGTACGACGTACGTGTCTGGCGTTGGTTTTGTGCACGGGTTCGCGTTGGGTGCAACTCCCATTGACATACCTTGATTGCCGGTTTGCCGCCAACACCAACACATGCTCTCGCGTTTAGTCCGAAGCCGTTGCACTAGCAACGAGGTGCTGGTGCTGGTGCGGTACACGTTTACATACTACTCACATGCACAGTGTTTGCGTAGGGGTAGGAGGCCAGCACGGTACTAGGTCCGACCTGATTGACTGTTCTAGATCGATGCAAGACACTCCATCCCGAAACCAGCTCATGGTTTCTCTAATCTCTAATCTAAATCCGTGTCAAGAAACTATCTTTGCTTTTTTTTTTATCGATGCGTCTTCCTAATCATTCATCCATCTACCGCTCGGATCCTCGGTCTCCATCCCCCCCTCATCCATGAACATGATCCATCATAGATCACTACTGCTCCATCGAGGAAAAATATGCTACTTTAGAAATATCAAAGCTATCTCCCGGATCCGGCTACAAATCACGCCACCACCCATTCCGCCCCTAGTGGTAAAAATATGCTACTCTAGGAATAAAAACCCAAAGCTAGCGAGATGGCCAGCCACTAGCGACTTTGTGGTTTGTGTGCAATTTCTTTTTGTAAATCCGAGCCTGGTGACCACCCTCTAGTGTAGGTTCTCTCCGCCACGTTAGATTTCAAGAACCACATCGTGAAAACGCCTCGTTGCGGACGCTATTAAAGCAACATGCACCTATGTGCAAGGAGGCAAGACTAGCGCTCGTGAGCTCCCTGGCAGCATTTTTTTGGGGCGGTCGTTAGTTCCTCGCTCCTCGCCCGACAGCCATGCATTTTCTGTGTCGTCCATGTGAGCTAGTGTGGTGGCAAGGCATGTCCCACCCACGCCCCTATGATCGAGTAAAATAAATGCGAGATAGAAACTCAGATGGCCCCCAATGGGGCACGTATCATGGATTTCAGACCTTTTGACCCTGGGTGGACTAATCAAGAAGAAACTTTTTTTTTTTTTTTTTTTTTCTTTTTTCAATAGATAACTAATGCCATTAGTATTCGACAACAAAGTTCAGATAGAAACTATCATTTGTTTTGAGAAAAAGGGGTCCTCTTCTATTAAAGATGCCATTAGTATTGGTAGACATAAAGTATTAATACACCAAATGCATGCTTAATTGCTTTACCATGAAAGCACATTTCCTGAAATACATATGGTAGTACCTGACATTTATCTTCCGCGGTTTTTGTGAAGAAACACCCGTGGCATGGCAGTGCGGCTAGTGCTGGTGAGGGAGCCGAGAACGGCCGGCGGGGGCCGGCCACGGGCCACTTGTGTTGTTGTCGACGTAGTAGGCGGGGTGCTGGGTCGGTCAAAGTTTTGCTGTTCCACGGTAGGGATAGTTGTATAGGATAGGATGGATGGATGCACACACACGCGAAACCGCGTCACGGCCTGATCCTTTGTTTTCCGTTGCGGTCGCTCGTGGACTCGTGGTGGTGGTGACACGCACGGATCTGAAGGTGACCATGATACGGCAATTACAAATAAAATTATACAAATAAAATTAATTAAGATGCCGGAATGGAGAAGGTGTGATTTCCAGATAAAGATGACACGACCAACTCAATCAGACCAAACTCACTACTTAAAACACGGTCAACTCCCAGGCCGACCAAAAGCTGAAATAAACAACCAACCAAAAATGCTTTGTTCGGTCGGTGTCCAAGCAAGCAAAGATCGCAGCAATTGTTGACTGGACCTGTTTGAAGCCCAGTAATGGTTTCAGGCCCGCGGAAGTTCATAGTTTTCTTGTTGGGCCCCTTTCTGATATTACTGGTTGGACCTGGCCCATGAGCCTCGGAATTTTGCCCACCACTTGTCGCCGCCGACGCGCTCCAGTTGTTTCGGCAAGGACACCGCGCCAACGCCGCCCTTCCGCCACGTGGTCCACGATTTCAGGGACGTTTGGATTTAAGGAATTTCTATTTCACTTTGTCTAAATCCAAATCAACAATCATTTTAAATTTTTTCCCTATACATTAGCAAACATTGTACACAGAAAGAGTAGCTTTTTAAAGATTTTTAAAAGGTTCCATCAAGTACTGTCACTATCAGTAAATTTGTTGTTTTTTTTTTCTTCTTATTTTCGTGGATGTGGTTGGAGTGGTGTGCTTCATCCGGACCAGTCGAACCCTACAGCCCACGCCACCCTTTCAAAAAAAAAAAAAAAAAAAAAACGAAAACGTTTCCTAAAAAAAAAAAAAAAAAAAAAGGAAAAAAAAAACTTGTAGTATCGCAAACGGCTACGCGGCCGCATGCATGCTGCGATTGGGCATTTGGGGCGAACGGTTGTTTCGGCAAGGAAGCCGCGCCTCCGCCCGCTCTCGCGCCTCTCCTCCTCCGCCGCCGCCGCGAACCTCGACCAGCCGCCGCGCCGGCGACTGGCCATCAGGCCATATCCCGTGCCGTCGCACTCCTGCGCCGTGCGATCGACGATACCAAGGTATTAATCCAATCGCCCCAACCATGCTCTGACGATCTCTGTCCGTCAATGTCGATCCCTCGGCTTCGCTGGGATTGTTTAGGGATGTGGAATTTGACGTGGAGGTGGTGCATTTGCTGTCCGCCGGTCTGAATTTATGATTCGTTTGCCAATTTTTGTTCTAGTATTAATATTAATGCTCGGATTTGATTGCTTTTTCTGTGCATTTCAGTTAACAAGCCAAATCAGAGACGAGGGAATTAATTAGCATCCTTTTCTTCTGCATTTGAGGTCTTGCATTTGCTAAGAATTGGGCATCTGCATCCTTTTTTCATCAAAAAAAGGGGGGGAAGAGGAAATTCTGTCATAATAAGCTTCCTAGTTCTGATCGGCACCAACTCAGCATTATGTATACTTAGTTGTTGGTTTCGTTACATAGTCAGGCATCAGCACAGACTCTAGCATCAGACTTATTTGGCTATACACTTAGCTGGATTTCGTCAGAGAAGTCAGGGATTATCAGAGTCAAAGGCAACGAGATTCTGCTACCATATCAATGCAAGTGAAATGATAGACTGTTTAAAGACACGCCTGGATCTTCTATTGTGAATTTGCTGTTCTTTCATGGGTGGATGGTCAGGATTCCAAACTGGTAGAGGCGGGGAATGGAATTTTCTGCCCTTCTAACTTCGGCGGGGATAAACATCGCTGTCTGTGTGCTCTTCTTGTCCCTCTATTCAGTCCTCAGGAAGCAGCCTCACAACTTCAGCGTCTACTTTGGGAGGCGGCTTGCTGAAGAGAAGTTTCAGAGGCAGGACGATTACTTCTCATTTGAGAGGCTACTGCCTACTGCTGGTTGGATTGTAAAGGCATACTGGTGTACCGAAGAAGAGATTCGCCAAGTTGCTGGCTTGGACTCTGTTGTGTTCCTTCGACTCTTCATTTTCAGGTTTTTCTCATCGTTAGTAATGCATTGAGCACTGCTTGCAACTCTTATGGTTCGAATCACTTACAATGGTAACTCATAAATGCATTGAATGATTTAAATCCATAGTTGTACTCGAGTCATACTCAAGTTGGCTGTACACAAAGCATTTCCCTAATTTAATATTACAAATCTGTGGTACTACTTGATCAACGATTTCTGCCGACTTTTAACGTTTTTTTTTTATCTTTACTGTATAATGAATGCACATGGATATCTTTTACTACTATCATATACTTTTTCTATCAGAAACTTACAGGAGTATGTTCTTTTTTTTCTGCAGCATCCGTATCTTCTCAATTACTTCTCTTGTTTGTGTATTTGTTGTGCTTCCTGTTAATTATCATGGGAAAGAGATAGATCACAATCATATTCCGGCAGATTCACTGAATATTTTTACTATAGGCAACATCGTCGAAAAATCTCGAAAGTAAGATCTGCATCTTCATTCCATTTACTTGATAATGCACTTTTAGCCTATACTCTGTTGTTGTAATGATTTCAAGATTGTAGCATAAGTAAGGTTATATAAACATATGAAAGATTATGTCACTGCATCATCAAATATAAAGGGGAAAAGACTTGACAAGTGCCATTGACAAATCTTTGGAAGAAGATCGATCATGGTCCTTGGCCTTGGGATGTCACTGCCGGACGATTAATATTTGGCCCTGTTATTTTGTTTTTTGCTTCTCTGGGCCAAACCATACAGTATGTTGTATTAACTAAAATTTTTGTTCAGAATCTTTTATATGTTGTATGGTTCCGAACACAACTCCCAAATTGGACGAGTAACTGAATTGCAAGTTGGAAATACCATACATATCATTCTTTAATACTTTCGTCATATCAAACTAATGACATTCCTATTGTTTATTGTTGTGATATATTATGCATTTCATGCAATTGTGCCCTCCAATTATTTTGATGGGACTTCTGGTTCTTTGTGGTTTTTTTGTGCAGGCTTTGGGTGCACTGCTCTGCTTTATATGTCATAACAATCTCAGCTTGTATTCTCCTTTACCATGTACGCAATGCTCTTGTACTAATAGTTTTACCATAAAGTTCCTTTGTGTTATAAACATCAGTGCAGTTGATTTTAGAAAATTATCACGTTACAGGAGTACAAGTATATTTCGAGGAAGAGATTAGCACATGTTAGTGGAGGCCCTCCAAATCCTGGTCATTTTACTGTACTTGCCCGTTCAATTCCGAGGTCAGACAATGAGCTGCTTGATGACACAATCAGAAATTTCTTTGTTAACTATCATGGATCAAGTTATTTGTCACATCAAATGATCTTTCGCAAAGGACATTTTCAGAAGTTTGTGGTAAGAATTCATTTCAGCGTCGAAGATTAATATTATTGAAAATCAATTTTTAAAAAAAAATATACTCGTAGAAGAACATGAAGCCTTTATGATATTCATTTCTTCAGAAAATTTGCATGATACCTGTTTATAATTAAGAGCCAGTTAAGTTCAATTATTTAGTTTTATTTTAGCCTCATGGAAAATGCCAATGGACTATGTTAAACATGTATTCAGGCTGAGCTTATATTCCTTTGCATAGCAACGCAACCTATATTGGATTGTTTGCTTAGGAAGGCTAGTTTCTTTCTGCAGGATAGAGCAGAGAGAGCTTATAGGAAATTTGTAAGGGTAAGACTCTCCGCATCTGAGCGGTATGGAAGATCTAACATGTCCAGATGTGGTGTTTGTGGTGTAAGAGCTTCCTCATTTCAGCTTTACCGCAACAAGTTCATCGAGGCCAAGAAGTCGGACCTCACTAATCCAGAAGTAGTGGAAGCTCAAAAGGTTTTCTTGTACCTTGTAATTCCATATAAATGATATTTTTTCACAAGCATGCCAGTAGTCCTGTTACTTCTCAGAATGTCATAGGAAAGCATCACATATGATTTCTGTGCATCAGCATGAATCCTGTTTTGCTACTCAACAGAACTGTCCCGGTGCCTTAGTGTTCTTCAAGACTCGCTATGCAGCTGTCGTCGCCTCTCGTGTACTCCAATCGTCAAATCCTATGTTATGGGTAACAGATTTGGCTCCTGAGCCACGCGATGTATATTGGTCAAATCTCTGGATCCCCTACAGACAGATCTGGCTTCGGAAACTAGCGACACTTGCAGCTAGTGTTGTTTTCATGTTTGTCTTCATCATCCCCGTCGCATTTGTTCAAAGCATGATGCAAGTGGAGCAGCTCAAAAGGATGTTTCCAAGCTTGACTGGTATCCTAAATAAGTAAGTTCGAAAGATACCGTTTTAGCTGAATTTGAGATTTGCACTTTGCATAGACTGAGATCCTGACTGATCTTCTTGCTTAGGTCCTTCTTCGTCAGAGTGATAACAGGATACCTTCCTAGCGTTACTTTGCTGCTGTCCCTGTACACCGTTCCTCCATTGATGATGCTCTTCTCTTCTATAGAAGGGTCTATTTCTCGCAGCGGAAGGAAAAGAAGCGCATGCTTGAAAATTCTCTTATTTAACATCTGGAATGTCTTCTTTGTGAATGTCCTGTCAGGATCCGTAATCAACCAGTTCAATGTCTTCTCCAGACCAAAGGACATGCCAACTATGCTAGCTGAACTAGTGCCAAAGCAGGTGATGATTGTTTACCACTAAACTGCTGGCATCTTCGTCTTATTTTTATGCTAGTATAATAAAAACGTTGGTGCATTCTGTACGTTGTTCAGGCTCCTCTAGAAACTGACTCATCAGTCCTGACTGGGTGTTGTTTCGGCAGGCAACCTTTTTCATCACGTATGTGCTCACCTCAGGCTGGGCAAGTCTGTGCTCGGAGATATTGCAAGTGTACAACTTGGTCTACAACTTTTTCAGCAGATTTATATGTTGCTGCCATCAGAAAACCGATATAGTCTACTCTTTCCCGTACCACACCGAAGTGCCGAAAATCCTCGTGTTCAACCTGCTTGGCTTCACGTTTTCGATCATGGCGCCTCTCATACTGCCCTTTTTGCTCGTATACTTCTGCCTCGGCTACTTGGTGTATCGGAACCAGGTGAACACATTTTAGAGAGTATTTATATGCCATATGTTAACCCCTTTTTTTTCTTGAAATTCCTCTGTGTAATATATTGAACTCCTGCAGATTCTGAACGTGTACTACCCAAAGTACGAAATGGGGGGCAAGCTATGGCCGATCATGCACAACACCATAGTGTTCTCCCTGGTCCTGACGCAGGTGATCGCGCTCGGCGTCTTCACAATCAAGCACTCCCCGGTGGCGGCAGGCTTCACCATCATGCTCCTCGTCGGCACCGTCCTCTTCAACGAGTACTGTAGGCACCGCTTCTCCCGCATCTTCGACGCCTACGCAGCCCAGGTCAGTCGTCACTCGTCACTGCAGTACGTGAACAACGTTGTTGTTTCTAAAAAAAATAACCACATTTTTGTTATTATGTTGGCTGGCACCTGGTGGCGTGCAGGACGTGATCGAGCTGGACAGGGACGACGAGCAGTCCGGGAGGATGCAGGAGATCCACCAGCATCTCCTGGACGCCTACAGCCAGACCCCGCCGGGGACGGATGGATCCTCCAGGGGCGGCAGCCAGGTGCCCATCGAGCTCATCATGGAGGACCCCGCGCAGGAGGCGTCCGAGTCCAGCCAGGAGCTCTGCGACACCGTGCAGGAGATGTCCGAGGCCATCCACGACCACGACCACATCGTCGAGGACAAGGCGCACTCCGTGTAGATTAGGTAGATGATTTGGACACTGCTGGATTCTTCCATGGGGTGTGTACGTATATATGTAGATGCTGTACAGCTTTGCTCCCTGCCGTATATATGTGACGTATCGTGACAAGTTCATTCATTTGTAGCTTTAGTGCAGAAAACAGTTATTTACATTTTTATTTATAAATCTATAAATATAGGATCTGTCTAATCTAATGGCAATCGGGTGTTTTGGCCCAGCCCAACGCTTTACTCTTTGTCCATTGGATCGGCAGATTGGAGGGCCCATCTTATCTTCTACTTAACTCTAATCTTTGTCTCTCTTTGTTTTTATGAGTTAAATCAATTGACGACAAGACCTAGAAATTGATCACGGATCCAATTTGACTACTTCTACGGATAGACCTTAACAGAAAATTGGAACAAATAGGGTGATTAATTAGGCTCCTGCAGGACCGCCGACGAACCTTTTCCAGTACCAATGTCGCGCCCATACCGCTCTCATGGCCTCCAGCGGCACCCCTTTGGTCTCCGGCAAGAAGGCGGCGACGAAGGCCACCATGGCCAACACCCATGCGGCGAAGAAGAGGAATATCCCGTACTTGAATGTGCAGAGCATGGCAGTGAAGACCTGCGTCTGCAGGAAGGCTATGAGTAGAGCGACGGACAGGGAGATGGCCTGCCCCAGCGACCTCGTGTCCACGGGATGCAGCTCGCTCCACGTCACCCACTTGACCGGCCCCAACGAGACGCCCAGGCTGAAGGTGTAGAGGCCCATGAGCACCAGCACCACCTCCGCGTAGCCCCGCGCCATTGTCGCCGCCCCGTGTCTGCTGAGATGCCCCGCCAGGATCCACGCCACGGCCACCTGCAACACCATCATGGCCACGCCGCCGGCCAGGAACAGGAACCTGCGGCCCAGGCGGTCGACGACGAAGCTGGACGGGACAACGGCGCCTGTGGCCACCAGGTTGATGATGATGGAGCCGAGTAGCGCCCTCCGGCTGTCGAACCCGAGCGTCCGGAACAGCACCGGTGCGAAGACGTAGATGACGATCATCCCCGTGAACTCATAGAAGATGGGTATGGCCACCATCATCACCGCGCTGGGACGGTACGCCCTGCTGCACAGCAGCCGCTTCAGGGGGCGCCCTCCTCGCTCCGCCGCGCATCCTCCACAGCGCGGACCGTGTCCTTGAACTCGGCCTCCACGTCGGCGTCCGGCCCGCGGATGTGCTGGAGCGACGCGCGGGCCTTGTCGGTCTCGCCGCGCACCACGAGGCTGCTGGGGGTGTCCGGCACGAGCAGGGCGCTCACGACGACGAGGATGGCCGGCACGCCAGCGGCGCCGAGCGAGACGCGCCAGCCCCACCTGGGGATGCCGGTGGTGAAGTAGTTTACCACGTTGGCGGCCACGGTGCCGGCGCTGATGAAGAACTGGTAGGCCATGGTGAACCCGCCGCGCCACCTCGCCGGCGATGTCTCGGCGAGGTACAGAGGAGCCGCCTGCGTGGTGAAGCCAACGCCGACGCCGAGCAACATCCGCCCGACGATGAGCATGGCCACGTGGACGGCCGCAGCCATGATCACAGAGCCGGCGACGAAGGAGACGCCACCGATCAGCATGATGGCTTGCCGACCTGTCCTTCGGGTGACGTGGCTCGCCACCAGCGACGCCAGCGTGCTGGCGATATACAAGGACGACGTGAAGGACGAGAGGAGATGGTTGTCGTACTTGCAGTAGGGATCGTGCTTGGCAACCTTAATCCCTCGAAGCACCTCCGGGAAGAACTTGCTCAGGAACGACTCCATCTGCGTCACGCCACCTGTACTTAAATCAAGAGAACGTCATGGATCCATCACGCACGTACAAACTGATGAGATAGTAGGCCGGCAGACCTGCAACTCCAATGTCGTAGCCAAAGATGAGACCACAGGAGGCGGCCATAAGGCAGATGACCACCACATTGGCTGTCATGCCACTGCTGTTGTCGTGCACGCGGCCGTCCTCCGCCGCAGTCAATCCTCCTGCCATAGCACCGCTCTTGTCATGCACCCGGTCATCCTCCGCAGCGGTCAATCCTCCTGCCATAGCTGCTGCTCTAGAGCTTCGGCGTTTGTGTTAGTTGGAAGACATGAGCAGGACCTTGCAGCTATTTTATAGAGGCGCAGATCAGATCCATCATATAATGATGATCGTCGCCGGTTGGGACAACCTCTCTAAAGGCTAAACATATAGAAATCAACAAAGTCCTAAACAAGTCCTGAAAGATGCCATGGACCGATAAGCCGTTGCAAGTTGCAACAGAATTGATCATGATGCAGGACCGAACTAAAAGAAGCTGCAATCAAGAGGGCGACGTGCCAGTTGACATTTGTACCAAGTGATCTATCTGAATGCACTCCGTCCTTGGGTTTACAATTTTACCAGTGGGCATATGGAGATTCATGTACAGATTGCTCTTTGGGAGCCCCACTTGGTCAAATACGTCTTGGAACTCTGAATCTGCATACAATATTTTGCCACAGGAATTTCTTCATTATTGAAGATGACATATTTTAATTGGGCCAATGGCCAAGTTGGTTCAATAGTTTGCAAATTTGTAGCTGAGGCTTTTGACTTGCTTGCTGACAATTGACAATTGTGGCATTTTTGGACTATATCTTTAGTATCACTTTGCCCTGATGGCTAGTAGAATCCTTGTCTAAAGCCTTATTTTACCGTTAATCTTGGTCCTGGATGATTTGCCCATGTTCATTCATGTTGAACTTTAGGTTCAGCAGGAGTTGTAGGCTCCGCCCGGCGGTGCTCTAGGGGAGTAGTGAGTTGGTAGAAATGGCTAAGTATGGAGGACACTTAGAGTGAACTGACTTGTATGCATTATATTCGTACACATCTAGCCACCTTGGACTTTTAGTTACAGAGCCATGTAGTTTCGTTACATATGGACGGAAATATCCTACGGTCTTCTTTCCTTAGCCTACCACCGTTAACTAGTCATTTGGCCGTATCGTGTAACTAAGGGTCTTTGTTTTTTTTTTTTTATCTTGACATGAAGGTCATCGTACCGTGTAACTAGGGTCTATTTTTTTTTATCTTGACATGAAGGTCATCGTGCGAGCTGAGTAAATGCGTATAATCCCATAGATAAGAATGTCTGGTTACCCTATTTCGGTTCGTGTAGATGGCTCTAACAGATTACTCCCTCCGTCCCCAAAATGTTTGTCGCTTTAGTTTCCCGAGAAACAACTTTAATAAATTATAGATTAAAAAATATTATAATTTATCATACATAATTAGTATCGTTGGAAAGATCTTTGAACCTATTTTTTTAACAAATTTATTTGAAGATGTAAATGTTGCACGTATTTTGTACAAATTCAGTCAAAGTTGTAAAACCAAAATGTCTGGGAACATTTTGGGACTGAGGGAGTACTTCATTACTAATACCTAAATTTTAAGTAATTACTCAAAATCCCCCATATCTCCTCACTTGTAGGAGATGCATCTTGCTCCCCTATCGATGGTTTCCTGCGATGGGAAGACATTTCACGACAGAGAAAAACAACGAAGAGAGGAGAGGAAGAAAATCTTGACAATAAACAACGACTCATCGGGCGGCACCCACACGCCACCTTCTCGCTGAATCTAAGACCTACATGGAAATCGAGGCACACAACGGCCATGGAGGGTCATGGTTGGAGCATAAACTAGAGGTGCGGCCGGGGTGCCTTAGGTGGAAGCAAGAGGCACAGCCAGGGGAGCCCGAGGCGAAGGAGGAGGGGGTCGCACTAGTGGCGGCAAGGCAAGTGGTTGTGTTGGGCACTTGATAAAGGGGAGGGATGTGGAGAAGAGAAGGGAAAATAAAAAGAATTTTCTTTAAATCGTCGGCAAGAAAGACCCATGTGTCAGGATGAATATAAGTGATGTGTTTTTATTGATCTATTGGAAAGAGAGAGAGAAACAACATCTTACAACAGTAGGAGATTAGCTACACGAACTTTTAAAGGATAGAATATAGTTTGTTGGAGATGCTCTTATTGCATCTAGTCATAGAGATACAAGACATTTGTAATCACTCAACCTATGTCTCGTTGTCCAAGATTTACGATGAATGAATATCAAACACTCATAGTTGACGTTGTGGCAAGGGTCCACACCGCACTTTTGCTCGGACAAACCTTGGGTTGGTGGGTCCTTTCATTGAACCTCTTACCCGATGGTGCGCCCCTACATATACGGGTGCACTCTTATTCCACCTGGGTCTTCTTCACCATCATCCCCTTCTCCGCCTCTGCCTGCCGCCCAAGCCAATAGTTATCTCACAGCCAGTTGCCGGCCCAGCCCACCCTTCCCTAAACCCAATAATTCTTTTTGTGGCTGCCCAGCTACCACCGCCTTAGACGCTGCCCTAGCCACGTGACCTCGGTCACCACGACCTCACCACGATCATCGCCCACTACCTCTGCCCTGCCCTTCCCTAACCATTTTTGTCCCCTGTCGATGACTCCACCCACTGATTGTCTTCTCCCGCCTGCCCAGCAACGCTCCTACTACCACCAAGCCTGGCTACCACCCAAAGGCCCTTTCGCTTCTTTTTCTAAGTACACAATACAACACAAACGTTCACAGCACGCATGCACACCCACTCTTATTAACACACATAGAAAAAGCCTACCCCTATGAGCACCCTCCAAACGCTTGGGCCGACAGATCGGAAATTCCCAAAGTCACCGTTGTCGTATCGTTATCGACAAGAATATCACTTACCACTTAAACCACAATGCTGGAAAATCCTAGCATAAATTCAAAAATATATGAGCACTCGCCAAGTGGAGGACGTGAACCCAGGTGAACAGATTCCACGACACAGGTCCTAACCATGATCAGGCGAGGTATTGATTTCTTCCATGAAAGCTTAACGGCCACCGCCAAATAGTGATTGGGTCTTTCGTTGCAACGGTCGCAAGTGCCGCCTCAATGACTGCCGGCTGTTGCAT
The DNA here is from genome assembly GCA_015847255.1 of Hyparrhenia diplandra. Classification (NCBI taxonomy): domain Eukaryota; kingdom Viridiplantae; phylum Streptophyta; class Magnoliopsida; order Poales; family Poaceae; genus Hyparrhenia; species Hyparrhenia diplandra. The sequence goes on from JADLZK010005995.1 coordinate 240,403, forward strand.
CGGCAGCGCTACAGCTCTGCACGATTTCGGCCGCAGTAGGAGGCACCCCGAGCGAGATGTACTGGTCCCTACGTTTGCAAGTAGGGTACGTAATCCAAAATCTCCGTTTATTTCTAGATTCAAATCGGTCATATGTTCATCGATTTCATCAGCCATCATCCAGCCCAACAAAATTATTCTGAAGCACGAACAGTTAGCACATGTAAAGCAATAATTTTAATTACAACCCGACAACAGTCCTTTGCTTCTTTTATCGCAACTACTGATGTGATGCAGTGATGCCCAACTCTACGACCCACCATCTCCCAGCATGCACAAGTACTTCTGTACGCACGCATTTTGCGGATGCTAGACATATACAGGGCGCCCGCCGAGTCGCCTCCTTACTTATCACCCTTCACCTGAGCTTAGTGAGCCATAGCTTGGTCGCCTCTTGTACTCTTTCTGGGCAAGGCTCAGCAGGAAGTCGGTGAACACGTGCTCGTACCCAGGCATTTTGCCGTACCCTGCGAGCCATAAACGTCTGATCAGCAAAAAGGCAGCATAAGTTGGAATTGGAAACGAGGCTAGAAGTTAGGGGGTGTATGGCTAAGAGCATTGTAAAATCAAAGAATCTACCCACAGAAAAACATGCTGAGCTGGGATAACTTCGGTGTGCCAGGTTCTAGCCACTCTTTGGACTCCAAACTGTTTCTAAAAAACATTACAATGGATAGAATGATACAAGTGACACAGCACAAGCATCACGTTCGTTCAGTACAACCATCAAGCAGTATACCTGGTATCATCATTAGCCATGATGACACAGGAGACAAACTACCTCTTTTCGCAGTGTCTCCAACTTTGGTATTTCATATTAGTGTCAGCAAAGCACTGTGAATTACTTTAAAGACTTTTAGCTATAGTGAAATCAGATTAAACAGGAGATTCTTCGATCAATAATGTCTAAAACCTACAGGCAGAGGTTAGCTTTAACAAAACAAAGGATAGGTCGTGCATGCTCAAGAATGTCAGATCGCATACCAGGAAAGTAGTTCATGTCTATGACATAAAAATCGATCTCTTGTCCCGTGCTGCCTAATCATATCAATGTTGAATAATCTAAGACCCTGCCAATCAGGTGAAAGGAAAAATAAAAAAAGAGACTAATAATTCACTCTAAATTATAAACAGGAAAAAAGGGGGCAAGAATCACATTACCAGTCGCCGGCGCAGCTCTCGTGCCAAGATCTCAAGCAATGGTCTCGGAGGAAGTTCTGATAGGGCATGTTAGAAAATTAGTTGTTAATAGAGTTTTGTAATACCAAGCAAAAAAAAAAAAATGCAAGGACCAAAAATTGGACCAGCAATGCGCACCAGCAACACCAGGATCAAGATCTGCATCATCTGCACTGGCTGCAGCACAAGAGACCCTTGGAAATCGAAATACCCCAGCATTACTCGACAGATCACCTTCATCAACATTTGGAAGTGAAAACCGACGTCACGACCCTTATTGCATCTCCAACAATGTACACCTTAAACATGACGCCACCTATACAAATGACAAAAAGCCAAAATAAAAGGTTAACATGGAACTGCAGAGTACTCAAAAGAAACAGATTACAAGATTCGATGAATATACCATGGTTAACAAATTCCTGAAGAACCAAGGGGGGCTCAAGTTTGGTCAGTGAAGTTGGATCATAAGCAAGGGATAGCTCATGGGACTTCGCCACCAAGGGTTTTGCCACTGCAAAGTTTTGAAGGTTAAAAGGTGGGAGATACAAGCCTTGAAATAGAATTCAGTGTCAATGATTAACCACTGCAGCCACTTCAAGGATGCTCATGATATTTTAGAACGCACTTCCAAAATATACCAAAACAGTCAATATTCTCATTTATTTCAATAAATGTGCTGCAAGCTTCCACACAGGAACCAGAAGCACTTATGTACAAAAGACGCTATAGGTCATGGAATGAGTAAGCCAGGATCATACAAACAGAGTAGTACGACTCTTTGGACAAAGAGTCAATTTTAGTGTTCAGTTAGCATAGTCATTGATATAGTAACTCCATTATACGCCTCAGAGATTTACTTCCAATATACCATGTCATCTGTAACCTGCTCCCCGACCCATGTGATGTATATATCGGAAACCTCTACAAACTATGTACCACTCAGGCTTTGCATGGTTATTTAGTCACTTATAACAGTCAAAGAGCGTCATGTCACTACTATGTTACTACTTTCCAGAAAGATAGATCCACAGCTATGATAAATTCTCAGCAGAATTAGCGCTAACTTTTCTGCAGGTATGGTTATAGTGCTAATTTCCCAATTAAGCAAATAAGAATAAGTTACTAACATATGTTAAACCATCTTACATTTGGCTAACAAATATTCATGAATATATGCCTAAAATGTCAAAAGAACACGAACAGATTAGCCCCCCAAAAAAACCTACAGTATAACAATTTCCTTAGCTGTTACATACATTACAATGCTCTGTTTCGGGTACCTCGCCAATGTATAGATTTTATTTGTGATTGCAGGGAGCGAAATTCTTTAACCTTTTCTTAAATTTTGATTGTTGGAAAACAGAAGTCCTTATTCATTTAAGCACAAAATCACTCATATATACTTTGGTTGTTGACAGTGAACACAAGTAAAAAATAAAGCATAACAAACAGAAGCAGACTTACCCAATGGGAGAGAGAGACCTGCCCTCCTAACTGCAGCGGTATCGAGGAGGGATCAGTATTAACGAATAGCTGCTTAGGCACACGTACTTTTACCTGCAGAAGAGAACTGCACCATAATGATGAAATCAGCCTTTCAAAAGGTTCTAAGAACCATCCTGGGGTGAAAGATGACCACAGTTTGTTGCCAACATAAATGAAGAAACAATTAAAGCAGTCTGAATGCTTTTACCGCCACATGTGAAGATGAAAAAAAATATTGTACTACTAGTTCCACCGAGAGAATGTTCATCTACCAAGGTTGGTATAGTAGAGCGGCAACCGTTGTTTACATAATATACTCTAGCTTTAGCATATCAAGTGTGTTAAGGATTTTTTTTTTTGTGTGTGTGCAAGGAATAGTTTTATTCAGGACCATGGAGTATCATGAGTAATAAAAACTGTTCGTATAAAAATAATACTTGCATTTCTTCATGTCCATAACTATTGACAGGACAACAAAAAAAAAAAAAAAAAGTTGATACTTGGTAGTCGTATTAATTGAAACAAGGTGTGCCTTTTGCTTGTGTAAACTGAGTTACACCAACATCTTGAAATATAGACTGACAAAATCGGGATATTTGACCTATAATTCAATTTCGTTACAGAAAAAAAAACATGATCTTTTGTTTGCACATCACAATAGTATTACTATTTAATTGATTTTCTATCAAAATTCCTTCAGTGCATACTTATATTAAAAAAAAATCCAAACAGTTTAGGTGTAAATAGCTCAAATACAGAAATGGAAATAGCCAAAATAGCAATTTAATGTATAAGCAGGCCCTCTTTTGCACTTTGTGCCTGTTAACCTTGGCTATAAGCAGGCAGAATGTATTGCTGTTGTCTTTTTCCCTCAATATCAATTCATGGAAACCAACATGGTTTAGCTAAGCACTCTGGTTTTGAAACTTATGGGATGTAAACTTAATGGTACTGAAAATTGAGTGGCAATCACACCAGGCAACCTCATAGTAGTTATTTGGTCACTTGTACCTTCTTTTTTTAATGGAAATATATTCCATCTATCAGATAAAGCAAACATGTTCCTGTGCAATCACTAAAAGGGCCAGTATTTTTTTCAAAAAAAAAAAAAAAGAATAATGGAAATGTTGTATAACATTATGAAACTGATTGGTTTGTTCCAAAAACAATGAGAACATTTTTTCAAAGAAATTACCATGACAATCTGTGAGGTCCAATTCAGATACTTCTTGAAGCATAGACTGGCGATCAAGCAAGTTTGCTATTGCGCCAGGTGGATCAAGAACAGTAACTTCTGGGTGTGCCTCCCTATATTCCTATCAAAATGAGGCAAAATAGTTTATAGTTTAAATCAAAGATATAATGAAGCTGATTTTTTATAAAACATTATTAGACACTTCTATCTAAAATAAAAAAGGTAGTTTACAACATTTTGAATTACTCACCTCCAACAATTGCTGCCACCCCTTTCCAGTCAACTGCAGAAAGGACAACGGCAACACAACGCTCAGTCAAAATATGGGAAAATGTTAGCAACAATGCAGCAAATTTCAACCTCTCCAGGCTTAATATATAGAAAACTACTAATAGAATATGCCAGATTGACTGACCTTATGAAGAACAATGTCAAATGGACCTTGATCAGACAATGGACGTTTCTGGTCAATAGCGACAAATAAGATTCCCTTTTTTTCCTGCAGTATGTTTTATAAGGATAAGAAAGTGACAATATGGGAAAAATGCAAAACAGCTGCCAAATTATAACCATTTTTGTCCTGTCAGCAGCACCATAAGAATTGCGAGTGTATAAACTTTTCTAATTTTATTCCCATTAAAAGAGCCAACTCCACATATGAGCACAGTTATATGTTTTTCAATTGTTTTTAATGAATAACCACATTCCTAAGATAATTTTAAGTTCGCATTCATGCATATCAGTATATGTGATGAATATCAGTAAAAGAAAAGGTCATGAATCTAACGGGGCAGGGCAAGAGTCCACAAAACTGGCACAAAAGAAAAGGTCACTTTCAGTAACGGCACAGCACATGTGCTATACTGATATGCATGTTTGCTATTAGCTAGTCAAACAGCACTATGCTCCCTGATTGGTGTATATGCAGAAACGTTTTAAAAACAAAGGACACGGTATATAATCATCAAAAAGGCACTACTGATTTCTTAAAAGAGCATGTGGATCAGTTCAAGCATAAAAGGTAATGCACATGCTTATCACAGGTTACTAAATTATTCCTGTAACACCAAGTGGAACCTACATTGTCCCCACATTCCAATTTCCACGTCCAGTCCTGATCCAAGTAATGTGCGTGCAGGGATATGTTCCTGATTGTAACTCATCGGTGCAGGCAGAGCGAAGTAGCATTATAGGAAATATAGGATCACAACTTCACAAGCGATCAAGTACAAGAAACTATCTTCTATATCTATGATGTATTGCCATCCAGGATCCTACATTTGCTTCCACATTCTCCACTAAATTTTGAAAAAAAAAAAAATGCCATCACTGTGTGGAAAAAAGGTTGCTATCAGAAGGAATTATAAAACTACCACACGATAAGGAATGCAGCAAAAGTCACTTTCTTATCCCCAAAAAAAATAGCAGCAGCATGGAGATATGTCTAAGCACAATAGTGCATTTTATTATATGTCACTATAACCGATGATTCTGGAATCTAAAAATGAAGCTACTCCAGTGGAATTGAAAAACATTATTAGTATTAAGATTGTCTACTAGTAAAATTGTACAATAATTCTACTTGGATAGGGACAGCAAAGGTTCTTCCACTTTGGCAGGAAAACAAAAGGCATGAACGTCCAGTAAAACCAAACCATATCAGAAAGCAGAGATTCGGTCAGACTTCCTTCAATCTCACAAAGCACGCTTTTCGCCGCCTTCTGCACCAAAGCTACACATCAAGTGCTCACCTTATCCCACGTTTTATCCTCGATAAATACAGTTCAAGTTTGAAACTTCTTCAGTTCAGCAGTTTGGTACTAGAGACTAACTCAGGGATCAGTGATAAGATAAAAGCCATCTCCAACCCCCAAGTCTGAGAAAACAGGGGGCGGGTCTGTCTCCAGAATATACCAAGACAGAGACAGGGGACACCAGTGAATTAACGAGGTAGAAACAGTGGGAACAAAAGACGAGCTGCTGGCGATGGTGCTGCTACTCAGCAAGTTCTCCAAGGTACTCAAAAATCATTACTAGACAGAAACTGGTGGAGAGGCATATCACTGTTCTATCCAGCCTAATAATTCTATCAAACCAACATCACAAGGACCACCAACAAACAAACGCTGGCTCCCAATGCACGCCGCCGTCGCCATCCCATCCCAAAGCCCACGGAAATATCCCAGACGCGGCGCACCTTTTGCGCATGGACCCGTCCTCTACCTAAACCAAACCAAACCAAAGCGGAGCACGTGATCCCCGGCACGCACGCACGCACGCAGTACCTGGCGAGCCCCGGAGCTTAGGTTGGAGGAAGCTCTTGGCCTTCTTAGTCGTGAGCGCGTACCCCACCACGACCTCCCTCGCGGGCGCCGGCACCGGCACCACCGCCTCCTCCGCGGCCGCCGGCACCGGCGCCACCGCCTCAGGGTCCACCACCTCCCCCTCCGCCCCCACGCACCCGCCCGACACCATCGCGGCGGGCCGAGCTAGGCCCAATTGCGGCGAGACAAACCGGGCGCGCGAGAGGCGAGGGGTGGGCGATCGAGGTCGAGGTCGAGGCCAGGCGGGCGGCGGCGAGATCGGGAATGCCGGGAGGGAAGGAAGGGGACGCGCAGCCGGAGCCCTAAGCCTCGGGAGCGGGCGGGGACAGGTGGTGTGTGCGGGCAGGGCAGGTCGGGGCGGCGAGTGGCGAGAGAGAAAAAGAGAGGAAGAGGAGGTGGGGGCGCCTGCGTATTTGTAGGCGGAGGACGGGGGAGCAACTTTGCCTCTGGGACCCTTCGAACCCAAGTCTGCCAGATTACGGTCTTGCCCTTGTCCTCTTCTCTTCAGTTTTCGTTTCCACTTTTTCTTTCCCTTTTTCATGAAATCCGTATGCAACTCCTATTTCTTCCAAAAAATACTCGCGCCGGTCGTATTAGTGTGGATGGAAGTGTAGTTTGAAAAGAATGTAGCTCGTCTAATAATTAAAAGGAAAGATTATGCATATTTCATTTGCTTCAAATTATAAATGGCTTTGATTTTTTTTTCAGTTTATCCATTTTGCTATGTAGAGTATCTAAACGTATTACTATTATCCTACTAAATGCACAGTAAAATAAATGTATAATAATGATTTTGATTATCATTTATTTATACTTATTAACTTTACCCGATAAAAAATTGAAGAAGTATATTTATATAGACAATGAACAATTACCAGATTACAATGACGAAGTCTCATAGGAGTGAATTAAGGGCATGTTTGATCCGCTAGCACTAAACAATGGCTAGCTAGCTACAGGCCACTAACTTTTGGTAGGAGGCTATTTGGATCAACATGTTAATAAGTGGTTTGATAGTAAGTTAAGATGTATACAAATTATTGGCACTGTTACCAACTCCAAACCTGTTAATAATAAATAAAATAATAGTTAATTAACAACCCTTGTTTATTAATTATCGAGACTTTCATTAGTGCTATTTATTATTCGAATAACGTGGACTTGGAGTTTAAAGGTTTTAAACTCATCTCGATCCATAGATATACAAGTCGTGAACAAAACAATAAGTATGAAGGTAATAAACGTCTTGCAGGTTTGTCAGTGTGTTGTAGAAATTTATTTCCAGACACAAAACGCTACCTATTTCCACACTTTACGAGCATTTCCATGCTGCAAGCAAGGCAAGTACTAAAATGATGCTTAGCCGCCCAACCAGTGCGAGCCAACTCAAGTTTTTAAAACTACTAGTGGTGCATCCGGCCGCATAACAATATGCATGCGCCGTTTTTGTTGCAGTGGACTCGCAGTCGGAGCTGGACGCCTTGCATTTGCGTACACGCATGCAGTGGCTGTGAGAAATGGGCAACGACGACCGTGTATATATATACGTAGAAAATGTACGCGTATAAAATATGGAATTCGAAGCAAAATTAACCAGCCAGATAGCATCGGGATATATCCGAGTAGCGACAATCCCATTTTTTTACACTACTATATATGCATATGATGCTTGATGCGCATCATATATAGTGCTAGTGCGAGGTAAATCAAATCTGACGTGGCTTTTCTGGAAGCAACGACGATGCTCTCTGTACTTGAGTGCAGAAGGTCTTATCAAACACAAGTGACTTCTGACCATGCTAATCGCTTGAAAATGTCTAGTGGATGCATAGATCAGATAATACGGGACTTGAATCTTGGTTGGTGCAATATATAAAGCGTGGGCCATCACGTAAGATGTACTCGAATAATTTGAAAAAGAAACTAAACAGTTTGTTTCTATATGTGATGGTTGTCGCCGGCAGTCTGCCACGTTGCCCGCCGGCGCCGGCGGCCACTTTTCTTTGCTGATGCTGGATTTCTGGTCGCCGTAGGCAGCTCCATAAAAACCGCAAGTGACACTTAACTAATCCCGTGTTGATTGGCCTAGCTCTATCAGTCTAGCTTAACATAAATTACTATGATGAAGACCCATGTCGTCCTTGCACGATGTACTGAAAAGTTCAACAAATCACGGGTCTTTATCAAGTGCTCAGTACCGAGGGGCCTCTTTAATATAAAGAGTAAAAATCAATCAGGGCGAAAGAATGTTAACCCCAAGTCCTGACACCCATGCTGTTGCATGCTCCATCATGGCTGCAGTTTTGATTATTGTAAGACTTGTGGTTTTTATCTGAATCCACCCCCACTGTTGTTCAAACAACCCTCAAGGCCAGTTTCAAGAATTTTAACTGAATCTCACCGGGTTGGAACTGCTTCATATAAAGTGTTTTCAGTTTTTTTTAATAAATAATACGTTATAACTTATTACATCACTAAAGATATTGTAATGACGTTTTGTTTGTTTTAAACGACCTTATTTTGCTTCTACACGGACAGGATCAAGGCGCGCAGATCGACGT
>JADLZK010005996.1:0-37784 GCA_015847255.1 Hyparrhenia diplandra
CTAAGAATCACTTGTCATAGGCCTCAAAAGTAGCACTTGTTTAGAGTGAAATCTTAGAATTCCATTGAAAATCTTTTGTGTCGACCTCACGCATCGAAAACAAGAAGGGAACGACACGAAAGGTACATAGGAAGTTAGGGTGGGTAGGTTAGATGATGGTAGGATCAATTACATTGTGTTCCCCCAACCGTTAATATATGCTTCGATGTGACATTAGGGATCGGGCTACGCCGACATTTCGGGGCGAACTCAAAACAAAGAGAAGTTTCCAATCCCGCTTTAGAAACGAAAGCTAGACTTTTCTCGGTTGTGGAATCAAATGCCCCACCCTAGAGAACCTAAATTTGAACAAGTGGACTATTAGAGAGTTTTTCTAAGAATCACTTGTCATAGGCCACAAAGTAGAACTTGTTTAGAGGAAATCTGAATTCCATCGAAAATCTTTGTGTCGACCTGCATCGAAACAAGGGAACGATTACCTAAAGGTACATAGGAATAGGAAGTTAGGTGATGGTAGGGATCATTTTCATTGTGTTCCCCAACCGTTAACATATGTTACCGGATGTGACATTAGGAACCGTTGGCGCTGATTTCAGCGAACTCAAAACAAAGAGAAGTTTCCAATCCGGCTATAGAATCAAGCTAGACTTTTCCGCTGATGTGGAATCAAATGCCCCACCCTAGAGAACCTAAATTTGAACAAGTGGACTATTAGAGAGTTTTTCTAAGAATCACTTGTCATAGGCCTCAAAGTAGAACTTGTTTAGAGTGAAATCTTGGAATTCCATCGAGAATCTTTTGTGTCGACCTCCGCATCAAACAAGGGGAACGACACGAAAGGTACATAGGAAGTTAGGGTGGGTAGGTTAGATGATGGTAGGATCATTTACATTGTGTTCCCCAACCGTTAATATATGTTACTTGGATGTGACATTAGGGACTGTTGGCGCTGATTTCAGCGAACTCAAAACAAAGAGAAGTTTCCAATCGGCTATAGAATCGAGCTAGACTTTTCCGCGTGGTTGTGGAATCAAATGCCCCACCTAGAGAACCTAAATTTGAACAAGTGGACTATTAGAGAGTTTTTCTAAGAATCACTTGTCATAGGCCTCAAAGTAGAACTTGTTTAGAGTGAAATCTTAGAATTCCATTGAAAATCTTTGTGTCGACCACGCATCGAAACAAGAAGGGAACGACACGAAACGGTACATAGGGTGGGGTAGGTTAGATGATGGTAGGATCAATTACATTGTGTTCCCCAATCAATTAATATATGTTTCCGGATGTAACACTAGGGATCGGCTGGCGCTGATTTCAGCGCGAACTCAAAACAATGAGATGTTTCCAATCCGGCTTTAGAAACGAGCTAGACTTTTTCGCGGTTGTGGAATCAAATGCCCCACCCTAGAGAACCTAAATTTGAACAAGTGGACTGTTAGAGAGTTTTTCTAAGAATCACTTGTCATAGGCCTCAAAGTAGAACTTGTTTAGAGTGAAATCTTGGAATTCCATCGAAAATCTTTGTGTCGACCTCCAATCAAACAAGGGGGAACGACATGAAAGGTACATAGGAAGTTAGGGTGGGTAGGTTAGATGATGGTAGGATCATTTACATTGTGTTCCCTCAAACCGTTAATATATGTTACTGGATGTGACATTAGGGACTGTTGGCGCTGATTTCAGCGAACTCAAAACAAAGAGAAGTTTCCAATCCGCTATAGAATGGAGCTAGACTTTTTCCGCGGTTGTGGAATCAAATGCCTCACCCTAGAGAACCTAAATTTGAACAAGTGGACTATTAGAGAGTTTTTCTAAGAATCACTTGTCATAGGCCTCAAAGTAACACTTGTTTAGAGGAAATCTTGGAATTCCATCGAAAATCTTTTGTGTCGACCTCCGCATCAAAAACAAAAAAGAAAGGGACATAGGAAGTTAGGGTGGGAAAGATAGATAGGATCATTTACATTGTGGTGGATAGGTGACAAGAACTGTCACTGCCTTTTTGGAACTCAAAACAAAGAGAAGTTTCCAATGAAAGGCTATTGAATCGAGCTAGACTTTTTCGCGGTTTTGGAATCAAATGCCTCACCCTAGAGAACCTAAATTTGAACAAGTGGACTATTAAAGAGTTTTTCTAAGAATCACATGTCATAGGCCTCAAAATAGCACTTGTTTAGAGTGAAATATTAGAATTCCATTGAAAATCTTTTTGTGTCGACCTACGCATCGAAACAAGAAGGGGAACGACAATTTAAAGGTACATAGGAAGTTAGGGTGGGTAGGTTAGATGATTGTAGAATCAATTACATTGTGTTCCCCAACCGTTAATATATGTTGTTCGGATGTGACATTAGGGATCGGCTGGCGCTGATTTCAGCGAACTCAAAACAAAGAGAAGTTTCCAATCCGGCTTTTAGAAACGAGCTAGACTTCTTCGCGGTTGTGGAATCAAATGCCCCACCCTAGAGAACCTAAATTTGAACAAGTGGACTATTAGAGAGTTTTTCTAAGAATCACTTGTCATAGGCCACAAAGTAGAACTTGTTTAGAGTGAAATCTTGGAATTCCATCGAAAATCTTTGTGTCGACACCTCCGCATCGAAACAGGGGAACGAATTTAAAGGTACATAGGAAGTTAGGGTGGGTAGGTTAGATGATGGTAGGATCATTTTCATTGTGTTCCCCAACCGTTAACATATGTTACTGGATGTGACATTAGGAACTGTTGGCGCTGATTTCAGCTTGAACTCAAAACAAAGAGAAGTTTCCAATCCGGCTATAGAATCAAGCTAGACTTTTCCGCGGTTGTGGGAATCAAATGCCCCACCCTAGAGAACCTAAATTTGAACAAGTGGACTATTAGAGAGTTTTTCTAAGAATCACTTGTCATAGGCCTCAAAGTAGAACTTGTTTAGAGTGAAATCTTGAATTCCATCGAGAATCTTTTGTGTCGACCTCCGTGCGAAACAAGGGGAACGACACGAAAGGTACATAGGAAGTTAGGGTGGGTAGGTTAGATGATGGTAGGATCATTTACATTGTGTTCCCCAACCGTTAATATATGTTCTTGGATGTGACATTAGGGACTGTTGGCGCTGATTTCAGCGAACTCAAAACAAAGAGAAGTTTCCAATCCGGCTATAGAATCGAGCTAGACTTTTCCCGGTTGTGGAATCAAATGCCCCACCCTAGAGAACCTAAATTTGAACAAGTGGACTATTAGAGAGTTTTTCTAAGAATCACTTGTCATAGGCCTCAAAGTAGAACTTGTTTAGAGTGAAATCTTAGAATTCCATTGAAAATCTTTGTGTCGACCTACGTACCGAAACAAGAAGGGAACGACACGAACGGTACATAGGAAGTTAGGGTGGGTAGGTTAGATGATGGTAGGATCAATTACATTGTGTTCCCCAACCGTTAATATATGTTTTCGATGTGACACTAGGGGATGGCTGGCGCTGATTTCAGCGCGAACTCAAAACAATGAGATGTTTCCAATCCGGCTTTAGAAACGAGCTAGACTTCTTCGCGGTTGTGGAATCAAATGCCCCACCCTAGAGAACCTAAATTTGAACAAGTGGACTGTTAGAGAGTTTTTCTAAGAATCACTTGTCATAGGCCTCAAAGTAGAACTTGTTTAGAGTGAAATCTTGGAATTCCATCGAAAATCTTTGTGTCGACCTCCGTACCGAAACAAGGGGAACGACATGAAAGGTACATAGGAAGTTAGGGTGGGTAGGTTAGATGATGGTAGGATCATTTACATTGTGTTCCCTAACCGTTAATATATGTTACTGGTTGTGACATTAGGGACTGTTGGCGCTGATTTCAGCGCGAACTCAAAACAAAGAGAAGTTTCCAATCCGGCTATAGAATGGAGCTAGACTTTTCCGCGGTTGTGGAATCAAATGCCTCACCCTAGAGAACCTAAATTTGAACAAGTGGACTATTAGAGAGTTTTTCTAAGAATCACTTGTCATAGGCCTCAAAGTAACACTTGTTTAGAGTGAAATCTTGGAATTCCATCGAAAATCTTTTGTGTCGACCTCCAGTAAAAAAAAAAGAAGGGGAACGCAAAGGTACATAAAGATAGATAGGAAGTTAGGGTGGATAGGTCAAGAAAAGTTTCCAAGCCGGCTATTGAATCGAAGCTAGACTTTTTCAAGCGGTTTTGGAATCAAATGCCTCACCCTAGAGAACCTAAATTTGACCAAGTGGACTATTAAAGAGTTTTTCTAAGAATCACATGTCATAGGCCTCAAAATAGCACTTGTTTAGAGTGAAATATTAGAATTCCATTGAAAATCTTTGTGTCGACCCCACAAATCAAACAAGAAGGGGAACGACACGAAAGGTACATAGGAAGTTAGGGTGGGTAGGTTAGATGATTGTAGAATCAATTACATTGTGTTCCCCAACCGTTAATATATGTTTCGGATGTGACATTAGGGACTGGCTGGCGCTGATTTCAGCGCGAACTCAAAACAAAGAGAAGTTTCCAATCCGGCTTTAGAAACGAGCTAGACTTCTTCAAGCGGTTGTGGAATCAAATGCCCCACCCTAGAGAACCTAAATTTGAACAAGTGGACTATTAGAGAGTTTTTCTAAGAATCACTTGTCATAGGCCCAAAGTAGAACTTGTTTAGAGTGAAATCTTGGAATTCCATCGAAAATCTTTGTGTCGACCTCCGTACCGAAACAAGGGGAACGACACGAAAGGTACATAGGAAGTTAGGGTGGGTAGGTTAGATGATGGTAGGATCATTTTCATTGTGTTCCCCAACCGTTAACATATGTTCTTGGATGTGACATTAGGGACTGTTGGCGCTGATTTCAGCGAACTCAAAACAAAGAGAAGTTTCCAATCCGGCTATAGAATCAAGCTAGACTTTTCCGCGGTTGTGGAATCAAATGCCCCACCCTAGAGAACCTAAATTTGAACAAGTGGACTATTAGAGAGTTTTTCTAAGAATCACTTGTCATAGGCCTCAAAGTAGAACTTGTTTAGAGTGAAATCTTGGAATTCCATCGAAAATCTTTGTGTCGACCTCCGTACCGAAACAAGGGGAACGACACGAAAGGTACATAGGAAGTTAGGGTGGGTAGGTTAGATGATGGTAGGATCATTTACATTGTGTTCCCCAACCGTTAATATATGTTACTGGATGTGACATTAGGGACTGTTGGCGCTGATTTCAGCGCGAACTCAAAACAAAGAGAAGTTTCCAATCCGGCTATAGAATCGAGCTAGACTTTTCCGCGGTTGTGGAATCAAATGCCCCACCCTAGAGAACCTAAATTTGAACAAGTGGACTATTAGAGAGTTTTTCTAAGAATCACTTGTCATAGGCCTCAAAGTAGAACTTGTTTAGAGTGAAATCTTAGAATTCCATTGAAAATCTTTGTCCAAATCGACCTGAACGTGTTTTTCTAAGAATCAAACAAGAAGGGAACGACACGAACGGTACATAGGAAGTTAGGGTGGGTAGGTTAGATGATGGTAGGATCAATTACATTGTGTTCCCCAACCGTTAATATATGTTTCTTGGATGTGACACTAGGGATCGCCGGGCGCTGATTTCAGCGAACTCAAAACAATGAGATGTTTCCAATCCGGCTTTAGAAACGAGCTAGACTTTTTCGCGGTTGTGGAATCAAATGCCCCACCCTAGAGAACCTAAATTTGAACAAGTGGACTGTTAGAGAGTTTTTCTAAGAATCACTTGTCATAGGCCTCAAAGTAGAACTTGTTTGGAGTGAAATCTTGGAATTCCATCGAAAATCTTTGTGTCGACCTCCGTACCGAAACAAGGGGAACGACATGAAAGGTACATAGGAAGTTAGGGTGGGTAGGTTAGATGATGGTAGGATCATTTACATTGTGTTCCCTAACCGTTAATATATGTTCTTGGATGTGACATTAGGGACTGTTGGCGCTGATTTCAGCGAACTCAAAAACAAAGAGAAGTTTCCAATCCGGCTATAGAATGGAGCTAGACTTTTCCGCGGTTGTGGAATCAAATGTGCCTCACCCTAGAGAACCTAAATTTGAACAAGTGGACTATTAGAGAGTTTTTCTAAGAATCACTTGTCATAGGCCTCAAAGTAACACTTGTTTAGAGTGAAATCTTGGAATTCCATCGAAAATCTTTGTGTCGACCTCAAAAAAAAAAAGAAGGGGTTAAGATGGAAGGATCTTTTACATTGTGAATCAAATGCCTCACCCAACAATTAAAAGATAGATAGGAAGTTAGGGGTGGATAGGTCAAAAACAAAAAAGTTTCCAAGCCGGCTATTGAATCGAGCTAGACTTTTTCGCGGTTTTGGAATCAAATGCCTCACCCTAGAGAACCTAAATTTGACCAAGTGGACTATTAAAGAGTTTTTCTAAGAATCACATGTCATAGGCCTCAAAATAGCACTTGTTTAGAGTGAAATATTAGAATTCCATTGAAAATCTTTGTGTCGACCTAACGCATCAGAAACAAGAAGGGAACGACACGAAAGGTACATAGGAAGTTAGGGTGGGTAGGTTAGATGATTGTAGAATCAATTACATTGTGTTCCCCAACCATTAATATATGTTTCTGGATGTGACATTAGGGATCTGCTGGCGCTGATTTCAGCGCGAACTCAAAACAAAGAGAAGTTTCCAATCCGGCTTTAGAAACGAGCTAGACTTCTTCGCGGTTTGTGGAATCAAATGCCCCACCCTAGAGAACCTAAATTTGAACAAGTGGACTATTAGAGAGTTTTTCTAAGAATCACTTGTCATAGGCCACAAAGTAGAACTTGTTTAGAGTGAAATCTTGGAATTCCATCGAAAATCTTTGTGTCGACCCTCATCGAAACAAAGGGAACGACACGAAAGGTACATAGGAAGTTAGGGTGGGTAGGTTAGATGATGGTAGGATCATTTTCATTGTGTTCCCCAACCGTTAACATATGTTCTTGGATGTGACATTAGGGAACTGTTGGCGCTGATTTCAGCGCGAACTCAAAACAAAGAGAAGTTTCCAATCCGGCTATAGAATCAAGCTAGACTTTTCCGCGGTTGTGGAATCAAATGCCCCACCCTAGAGAACCTAAATTTGAACAAGTGGACTATTAGAGAGTTTTTCTAAGAATCACTTGTCATAGGCCTCAAAGTAGAACTTGTTTAGAGTGAAATCTTGGAATTCCATCGAGAATCTTTGTGTCGACCTCCGCATCGAAAAACAAGGGGAACGACACGAAAGGTACATAGGAAGTTAGGGTGGGTAGGTTAGATGATGGTAGGATCATTTACATTGTGTTCCCCAACCGTTAATATATGTTACTTGGATGTGACATTAGGGACTGTTGGCGCTGATTTCAGCCGAACTCAAAACAAAGAGAAGTTTCCAATCCGGCTATAGAATCGAGCTAGACTTTTTGATTTTGTGGAATCAAATGCCCCACCCTAGAGAACCTAAATTTGAACAAGTGGACTATTAGAGAGTTTTTCTAAGAATCACTTGTCATAGGCCTCAAAGTAGAACTTGTTTAGAGTGAAATCTTAGAATTCCATTGAAAATCTTTGTGTCGACCCTGCGAAACAAGAAGGGAGCGACACGAAAGGTACATAGGAAGTTAGGGTGGGTAGGTTAGATGATGGTAGGATCAATTACATTGTGTTCCCCAACCGTTAATATATGTTTCTGGATGTGACACTAGGGGGCTGGCGCTGATTTCAGTAGAACTCAAAACAATGAGATGTTTCCAATCCGGCTTTAGAAACGAGCTAGACTTCTTCGCGGTTTTGTGGAATCAAATGCCCCACCCTAGAGAACCTAAATTTGAACAAGTGGACTATTAGAGAGTTTTTCTAAGAATCACTTGTCATAGGCCTCAAAGTAGAACTTGTTTAGAGTGAAATCTTGGAATTCCATCGAAAATCTTTGTGTCGACCTCCAGTAAACAACAAGGGGAACGACACGAAAGGTACATAGGAAGTTAGGGTGGGTAGGTTAGATGATGGTAGGATCATTTACATTGTGTTCCCCAACCGTTAATATATGTTTCTGGATGTGACATTAGGGGACTGTTGGCGCTGAACGAACTCAAAACAAAGAGAAGTTTCCAATCCGGCTATAGAATGGAGCTAGACTTTTCGCGGTTGTGGAATCAAATGCCCCACCCTAGAGAACCTAAATTTGAACAAGTGGACTATTAGAGAGTTTTTCTAAGAATCACTTGTCATAGGCCTCAAAGTAGAACTTGTTTAGAGTGAAATCTTGGAATTCCATCGAAAATCTTTGTGTCGACCTCCGCATCGAAAAAAACAAGGGGAACGACACGAAAGGTACATAGGAAGTTAGGTGGGTAGGTTAGATGATGGTAGGATCATTTATCATTGTGTTCCCCAACCGTTAATATATGTTTTTGGATGTGACATTAACTGTTTGGCGCTGATTTCGAACTCAAAACAAAGAGAAGTTTCCAATCCGGCTATTGAATCGAGCTAGACTTTTTCGCGGTTTTGGAATCAAATGCCTCACCCTAGAGAACCTAAATTTGAACAAGTGGACTATTAGAGAGTTTTTCTAAGAATCACTTGTCATAGGCCTCAAAGTAACACTTGTTTAGAGTGAAATCTTGGAATTCCATTGAAAATCTTTGTGTCGACCTCCGTACCGAAACAAGAAGGGGAACGACACGAAAGGTAGATAGGAAGTTAGGGTGGGTAGGTTAGATGATGGTAGGATCATTTACATTGTGTTCCCCAACCGTTAAATATGTTTCGGATGTGACATTAGGGGACTGTTGGCGCTGATTTTGAACTCAAAACAAAGAGAAGTTTCCAATAGGCTTTAGAAACGAGCTAGACTTTTTCCGCGGTTTTGGAATCAAATGCCCCACCCTAGAGAACCTAAATTTGAACAAGTGGACTATTAGAGAGTTTTTCTAAGAATCACTTGTCATAGGCCTCAAAGTAGAACTTGTTTAGAGTGAAATCTTGGAATTCCATCGAAAATCTTTGTGTCGAACCTCCGTACCGAAACAAGGGGAACGACACGAAAGGTACACAGGAAGTTAGGGTGGGTAGGTTAGATGATGGTAGGATCATTTACATTGTGTTCCCCAACCGTTAATATATGTTACTGGATGTGACATTAGGGACTGTTGGCGCTGATTTCAGCGCGAACTCAAAACAAAGAGAAGTTTCCAATCCGGCTATAGAATCGAGCTAGACTTTTCTTGGGTTGTGGAATCAAATGCCCCACCCTAGAGAACCTAAATTTGAACAAGTGGACTATTAGAGAGTTTTTCTAAGAATCACTTGTCATAGGCCTCAAAGTAGAACTTGTTTAGAGTGAAATCTTGGAATTCCATCGAAAATCTTTGTGTCTACCTCCGTAGCGAAACAAGGGGAACGACACGAAAGGTACATAGGAAGTTAGGGTGGGTAGGTTAGATGATGGTAGGATCATTTACATTGTGTTCCCCAACCGTTAATATATGTTCTTGGATGTGACATTAGGGGACTGTTGGCGCTGATTTCAGCGCGAACTCAAAACAAAGAGAAGTTTCCAATCCGGCTATAGAATCGAGCTAGACTTTTCGCGGTTGTGGAATCAAATGCCCCACCCTAGAGAACCTAAATTTGAACAAGTGGACTATTAGAGAGTTTTTCTAAGAATCACTTGTCATAGGCCTCAAAGTAGAACTTGTTTAGAGTGAAATCTTGAATTCCATTGAAAATCTTTGTGTCGACCTCCGCATCGAAAAACAAAGGGAACGACACGAAAGGTACATAGGAAGTTAGGGTGGGTAGGTTAGATGATGGTAGGATCATTTACATTGTGTTCCCCAACCGTTAATATATGTTTTTGGATGTGACATTAGGGACTTTTGGCGCTGATTTCAGCGAACTCAAAAACAAAGAGATGTTTCCAATCCGGCTATAGAATCGAGCTAGACTTTTCAAGGGTTGTGGAATCAAATGCCCCACCCTAGAGAACCTAAATTTGAACAAGTGGACTATTAGAGAGTTTTTCTAAGAATCACTTGTCATAGGCCTCAAAGTAGAACTTGTTTAGAGTGAAATCTTGGAATTCCATTGAAAATCTTTTGTGTCGACCTACGTACCGAAACAAGAAGGGAACGACACGAAAGGTACATAGGAAGTTAGGGTGGGTAGGTTAGATGATGGTAGGATCATTTACATTGTGTTCCCCAACCGTTAATATATGTTTCTTGGATGTGACATAGGGACTGTTGGCGCTGATTTCAGCGAACTCAAAACAAAGAGATGTTTCCAATCCGGCTTTAGAAACGAGCTAGACTTTTTCGCGGTTGTGGAATCAAATGCCCCACCCTAGAGAACCTAAATTTGAACAAGTGGACTATTAGAGAGTTTTTCTAAGAATCACTTGTCATAGGCCTCAAAGTAGAACTTGTTTAGAGTGAAATCTTGGAATTCCATCGAAAATCTTTTTTGTGTCGACCTCCGCATCGAAACAAGGGGAACGACACGAAAGGTACATAGGAAGTTAGGGTGGGTAGGTTAGATGATGGTAGGATCATTTTACATTGTGTTCCCCAACCGTTAATATATGTTACTTGGATGTGACACATAGGGGGACTGTTGGCGCTGATTTCAGCGCGAACTCAAAAACAAAGAGAAGTTTCCAATCCGGCTATAGAATGGAGCTAGACTTTTTCCGCGGTTGTGGAATCAAATGCCTCACCCTAGAGAACCTAAATTTGAACAAGTGGACTATTAGAGAGTTTTTCTAAGAATCACTTGTCATAGGCCTCAAAGTAACACTTGTTTAGAGTGAAATCTTGGAATTCCATCGAAAATCTTTTGTGTCGACCTCCGTACCGAAAAAAAGAAGGGGAACGACACGAAAGATAGATAGGAAGGGTTAGGTTAGGTGGATAGGTCAAGAAAAGTTTCCAATGTGACCGGCTATTGAATCGAGCTACTCAAAACAAAGAGAAGTTTTTTCCGGCGGTTTTGGAATCAAATGCCTCACCCTAGAGAACCTAAATTTGAACAAGTGGACTATTAAAGAGTTTTTCTAAGAATCACTTGTCATAGGCCTCAAAATAGAACTTGTTTAGAGTGAAATATTAGAATTCCATTGAAAATCTTTTTGTGTCGACCTACGCACCGAAACAAGAAGGGGAACGACACGAAAGGTACATAGGAAGTTAGGGTGGGTAGGTTAGATGATTGTAGAATCATTTACATTGTGTTCCCCAACCGTTAATATAGGATGTGACATTAGGGACTGTTGGCGCTGATTTCAGCGCGAACTCAAAACAAAGAGAAGTTTCCGATCCGGCTTTAGAATCGAGCTAGACTTTTTCGCGGTTGTGGAATCAAATGCCCCACCCTAGAGAACCTAAATTTGAACAAGTGGACTATTAGAGAGTTTTTCTAAGAATCACTTGTCATAGGCCTCAAAGTAGAACTTGTTTAGAGTGAAATCTTGGAATTCCATCGAAAATCTTTGTGTCGACCTCCGTACCGAAACAAGGGGAACGACACGAAAGGTACATAGGAAGTTAGGGTGGGTAGGTTAGATGATGGTAGGATCATTTTCATTGTGTTCCCCAACCGTTAACATATGTTCTTGGATGTGACATTAGGAACTGTTGGCGCTGATTTCAGCGCGAACTCAAAACAAAGAGAAGTTTCCAATCCGGCTATAGAATCAAGCTAGACTTTTCCGCGGTTGTGGAATCAAATGCCCCACCCTAGAGAACCTAAATTTGAACAAGTGGACTATTAGAGAGTTTTTCTAAGAATCACTTGTCATAGGCCTCAAAGTAGAACTTGTTTAGAGTGAAATCTTGGAATTCCATCGAAAATCTTTTTGTGTCGACCTCCGCACGAAAAACAAGGGAACGACACGAAAGGTACATAGGAAGTTAGGGTGGGTAGGTTAGATGATGGTAGGATCATTTACATTGTGTTCCCCAACCGTTAATATATGTTCTTGGATGTGACATTAGGGACTGTTGGCGCTGATTTCAGCGAACTCAAAACAAAGAGAAGTTTCCAATCCGGCTATAGAATCAAGCTAGACTTTTCCGCGGTTGTGGAATCAAATGCCCCACCCTAGAGAACCTAAATTTGAACAAGTGGACTATTAGAGAGTTTTTCTAAGAATCACTTGTCATAGGCCTCAAAGTAGAACTTGTTTAGAGTGAAATCTTGGAATTCCATTGAAAATCTTTTTGTGTCGACCTCCTACGTCGAAACAAGAAGGGAACGACACGAAAGGTACATAGGAAGTTAGGGTGGGTAGGTTAGATGATGGTAGGATCATTTACATTGTGTTCCCCAACCGTTAATATATGTTACTGGATGTGACACTAGGGACTGTTGGCGCTGATTTCAGCGCGAACTCAAAACAATGAGATGTTTCCAATCCGGCTTTAGAAACGAGCTAGACTTTTTCGCGGTTGTGGAATCAAATGCCCCACCCTAGAGAACCTAAATTTGAACAAGTGGACTGTTAGAGAGTTTTTCTAAGAATCACTTGTCATAGGCCTCAAAGTAGAACTTGTTTAGAGTGAAATCTTGGAATTCCATCGAAAATCTTTGTGTCGACCTCCGCATCAAAACAAGGGGAACGACATGAAAGGTACATAGGAAGTTAGGGTGGGTAGGTTAGATGATGGTAGGATCATTTACATTGTGTTCCCCAACCGTTAATATATGTTCTTGGATGTGACATTAGGGACTGTTGGCGCTGATTTCAGCGCGAACTCAAAACAAAGAGAAGTTTCCAATCCGGCTATAGAATGGAGCTAGACTTTTTCCGCGGTTGTGGAATCAAATGCCTCACCCTAGAGAACCTAAATTTGAACAAGTGGACTATTAGAGAGTTTTTCTAAGAATCACTTGTCATAGGCCTCAAAGTAACACTTGTTTAGAGTGAAATCTTGGAATTCCATCGAAAATCTTTTGTGTCGACCTCCGCATGCAAAAAAAGAAGGGGAACGAACATAAGGTACATAGAAAGATAGATAGGAGGTTAGATTGGGTGGATATTGGTCAAGAAAAGTTTCCAATCCGGCTATTGAATCGAGCTAGACTTTTTCGCGGTTTTGGAATCAAATGCCTCACCCTAGAGAACCTAAATTTGACCAAGTGGACTATTAAAGAGTTTTTCTAAGAATCACATGTCATAGGCCTCAAAATAGCACTTGTTTAGAGTGAAATATTAGAATTCCATTGAAAATCTTTGTGTCGACCTACGCATCGAAACAAGAAGGGAACGACACGAAAGGTACATAGGAAGTTAGGGTGGGTAGGTTAGATGATTGTAGAATCAATTACATTGTGTTCCCCAACCGTTAATATATGTTTACTGGATGTGACATTAGGGACTTGGCGCTGATTTCAGCGCGAACTCAAAACAAAGAGAAGTTTCCAATCCGGCTATAGAAACGAGCTAGACTTTTCGTGGGTTGTGGAATCAAATGCCCCACCCTAGAGAACCTAAATTTGAACAAGTGGACTATTAGAGAGTTTTTCTAAGAATCACTTGTCATAGGCCTCAAAGTAGAACTTGTTTAGAGTGAAATCTTGGAATTCCATCGAAAATCTTTGTGTCGACCTCCGCATCAAACAACAAGGGAACGACACTAAAGGTACATAGGAAGTTAGGGTGGGTAGGTTAGATGATGGTAGGATCATTTTCATTGTGTTCCCCAACCGTTAACATATGTTCTTGGATGTGACATTAGGAACTGTTGGCGCTGATTTCAGCTTGAACTCAAAACAAAGAGAAGTTTCCAATCCGGCTATAGAAATCAAGCTAGACTTTTCCGCGGTTGTGGAATCAAATGCCCCACCCTAGAGAACCTAAATTTGAACAAGTGGACTATTAGAGAGTTTTTCTAAGAATCACTTGTCATAGGCCTCAAAGTAGAACTTGTTTAGAGTGAAATCTTGGAATTCCATTGAAAATCTTTGTGTCGACCTCCGCATCGAAAAAACAAGGGGAACGACACGAAAGGTACATAGGAAGTTAGGGTGGGTAGGTTAGATGATGGTAGGATCATTTACATTGTGTTCCCCAACCGTTAATATATGTGTTTGGATGTGACATTAGGGACTGTTGGCGCTGATTTCAGCGCGAACTCAAAACAAAGAGAAGTTTCCAATCCGGCTATAGAATCGAGCTAGAGACTTTTCGCGGTTGTGGAATCAAATGCCCCACCCTAGAGAACCTAAATTTGAACAAGTGGACTATTAGAGAGTTTTTCTAAGAATCACTTGTCATAGGCCTCAAAGTAGAACTTGTTTAGAGTGAAATCTTGGAATTCCATTGAAAATCTTTGTGTCGACCTACGTCACCGAAACAAAAAGGGGAACGACACGAAAGGTACATAGGAAGTTAGGGTGGGTAGGTTAGATGATGGTAGGATCATTTACATTGTGTTCCCCAACCGTTAATATATGTTTTGGATGTGACATTAGGGGACTGCTGGTGCTGATTTCAGCGCGAACTCAAAACAAAGAGAGATGTTTCCAATCCGGCTTTAGAATCAAGCTAGACTTTTCCGCGGTTGTGGAATCAAATGCCCCACCCTAGAGAACCTAAATTTGAACAAGTGGACTATTAGAGAGTTTTTCTAAGAATCACTTGTCATAGGCCTCAAAGTAGAACTTGTTTAGAGTGAAATCTTGGAATTCCATCGAAAATCTTTGTGTCGACCTCCGCATCAAAAAACAAGGGGAACGACACGAAAGGTACATAGGAAGTTAGGGTGGGTAGGTTAGATGATGGTAGGATCATTTACATTGTGTTCCCCAACCGTTAATATATGTTCTTGGATGTGACATTAGGGACTGTTGGCGCTGATTTCAGCGAACTCAAAACAAAGAGAAGTTTCCAATCCGGCTATAGAATGGAGCTAGACTTTTCCGCGGTTGTGGAATCAAATGCCTCACCCTAGAGAACCTAAATTTGAACAAGTGGACTATTAGAGAGTTTTTCTAAGAATCACTTGTCATAGGCCTCAAAGTAAACTTGTTTAGAGTGAAATCTTGGAATTCCATCGAAAATCTTTTGTGACCTCGACCTCAAAACAAAAAAAAAAAAAAAGAATAGGGAGGTTAGATGATGGTAGGATCAACGAAAGATAGATCCCCAAAGTTAGGGTGGATAGGTCAAGCTGATTTCCAATCGAACTATTGAAGAGAAGTTTCCAATAGACTTTTTTTCGGTTTTGGAATCAAATGCCTCACCCTAGAGAACCTAAATTTGAACAAGTGGACTATTAAAGAGTTTTTCTAAGAATCACTTGTCATAGGCCTCAAAATAGAACTTGTTTAGAGTGAAATATTAGAATTCCATTGAAAATCTTTTGTGTCGACCTACGCATCGAAACAAGAAGGGGAACGACACGAAAGGTACATAGGAAGTTAGGGTGGGTAGGTTAGACGATTGTAGAATCAATTACATTGTGTTCCCCAACCGTTAATATATGTTTCTGGATGTGACATTGGGGACTGCTGGCGCTGATTTCAGCGCGAACTCAAAACAAAGAGAAGTTTCCAATCCGGCTTTAGAAACGAGCTAGACTTCTTCGCGGTTGTGGAATCAAATGCCCCACCCTAGAGAACCTAAATTTGAACAAGTGGACTATTAGAGAGTTTTTCTAAGAATCACTTGTCATAGGCCACAAAGTAGAACTTGTTTAGAGTGAAATCTTGGAATTCCATCGAAAATCTTTTTGTGTCGACCTCCGCATCGAAACAAGGGAACGACACGAAAGGTACATAGGAAGTTAGGGTGGGTAGGTTAGACGATGGTAGGACCATTTTCATTGTGTTCCCCAACCGTTAACATATGTTACTGGATGTGACATTAGGAACTGTTGGCGCTGATTTCAGCGCGAACTCAAAACAAAGAGAAGTTTCCAATCCGGCTATAGAATCAAGCTAGACTTTTCCGCGGTTGTGGAATCAAATGCCCCACCCTAGAGAACCTAAATTTGAACAAGTGGACTATTAGAGAGTTTTTCTAAGAATCACTTGTCATAGGCCTCAAAGTAGAACTTGTTTAGAGTGAAATCTTGGAATTCCATCGAGAATTTTGTGTCGACCTCCGCATCAAAACAAGGGGAACGACACGAAAGGTACATAGGAAGTTAGGGTGGGTAGGTTAGATGATGGTAGGATCATTTACATTGTGTTCCCCAACCGTTAATATATGTTACTGGATGTGACATTAGGGACTGTTGGCGCTGATTTCAGCGCGAACTCAAAACAAAGAGAAGTTTCCAATCCGGCTATAGAATCGAGCTAGACTTTTCCGCGGTTGTGGAATCAAATGCCCCACCCTAGAGAACCTAAATTTGAACAAGTGGACTATTAGAGAGTTTTTCTAAGAATCACTTGTCATAGGCCTCAAAGTAGAACTTGTTTAGAGTGAAATCTTAGAATTCCATTGAAAATCTTTTTGTGTCGACCTCCGCATCGAAACAAGAAGGGAACGACACCTAAAGGTACATAGGAAGTTAGGGTGGGTAGGTTAGATGATGGTAGGATCATTTACATTGTGTTCCCCAACCGTTAATATATGTTTCTGGATGTGACACTAGGGACTGCTGGCGCTGATTTCAGCGCGAACTCAAAACAATGAGATGTTTCCAATCCGGCTTTAGAAACGAGCTAGACTTCTTCGCGGTTGTGGAATCAAATGCCCCACCCTAGAGAACCTAAATTTGAACAAGTGGACTGTTAGAGAGTTTTTCTAAGAATCACTTGTCATAGGCCTCAAAGTAGAACTTGTTTGGAGTGAAATCTTGGAATTCCATCGAAAATCTTTTTGTGTCGACCTCCGCATCGAAACAAGGGGAACGACATGAAAGGTACATAGGAAGTTAGGGTGGGTAGGTTAGATGATGGTAGGATCATTTACATTGTGTTCCCTAACCGTTAATATATGTTTTGGATGTGACATTAGGGACTCCGGCTTGGCTGCTTGATTTCAGAATCACTTGTCGAACTCAAAACAAAGAGAAGTTTCCAATCCGGCTATAGAATGGAGCTAGACTTTTCCGCGGTTGTGGAATCAAATGCCTCACCCTAGAGAACCTAAATTTGAACAAGTGGACTATTAGAGAGTTTTTCTAAGAATCACTTGTCATAGGCCTCAAAGTAACACTTGTTTAGAGTGAAATCTTGGAATTCCATCGAAAATCTTTGTGTCGACCTCCGTACCGAAAAAAGAAGGGGAACGACACGAAAGATAGATAGGAAGTTAGGGTGGATAGGTCAAGAAAAGTTTCCAAGCCGGCTATTGAATCGAGCTAGACTTTTTCGCGGTTTTGGAATCAAATGCCTCACCCTAGAGAACCTAAATTTGACCAAGTGGACTATTAAAGAGTTTTTCTAAGAATTACATGTCATAGGCCTCAAAATAGCACTTGTTTAGAGTGAAATATTAGAATTCCATTGAAAATCTTTGTGTCGAACCAACGCATCGAAACAAGAAGGGGAACGACAATAAAGGTACATAGGAAGTTAGGGTGGGTAGGTTAGATGATTGTAGAATCAATTACATTGTGTTCCCCAACCGTTAATATATGTTTCGGATGTGACATTAGGGACTGCTGGGCGCTGATTTCAGCGAACTCAAAACAAAGAGAAGTTTCCAATCCGGCTTTAGAAACGAGCTAGACTTCTTCGCGGTTGTGGAATCAAATGCCCCACCCTAGAGAACCTAAATTTGAACAAGTGGACTATTAGAGAGTTTTTCTAAGAATCACTTGTCATAGGCCACAAAGTAGAACTTGTTTAGAGTGAAATCTTGGAATTCCATCGAAAAATTTTGTGTCGACCTCCGCATCAAACAAGGGGAACGACACGAAAGGTACATAGGAAGTTAGGGTGGGTAGGTTAGATGATGGTAGGATCATTTTCATTGTGTTCCCCAACCGTTAACATATGTTACTGGATGTGACATTAGGAACTGTTGGCGCTGATTTCAGCGCGAACTCAAAACAAAGAGAAGTTTCCAATCCGGCTATAGAATCAAGCTAGACTTTTCCGCGGTTGTGGAATCAAATGCCCCACCCTAGAGAACCTAAATTTGAACAAGTGGACTATTAGAGAGTTTTTCTAAGAATCACTTGTCATAGGCCTCAAAGTAGAACTTGTTTAGAGTGAAATCTTGGAATTCCATCGAGAATCTTTGTGTCGACCTCCGTACCGAAACAAGGGGAACGACACGAAAGGTACATAGGAAGTTAGGGTGGGTAGGTTAGATGATGGTAGGATCATTTACATTGTGTTCCCCAACCGTTAATATATGTTACTGGATGTGACATTAGGGACTGTTGGCGCTGATTTCAGCGCGAACTCAAAACAAAGAGAAGTTTCCAATCCGGCTATAGAATCGAGCTAGACTTTTCCGCGGTTGTGGAATCAAATGCCCCACCCTAGAGAACCTAAATTTGAACAAGTGGACTATTAGAGAGTTTTTCTAAGAATCACTTGTCATAGGCCTCAAAGTAGAACTTGTTTAGAGTGAAATCTTAGAATTCCATTGAAAATCTTTTGTGTCGACCACGCATCGAAAAAACAAGAAGGGGAACGACACGAAAGGTACATAGGGTTAGGGTGGGTAGGTTAGATGATGGTAGGATCAATTACATTGTGTTCCCCAACCGTTAATATATGTTTTTCGGATGTGACACTAGGGATCATTGGCGCTGATTTTCGCGAACTCAAAACAATGAGATGTTTCCAATCCGGCTTTAGAAACGAGCTAGACTTCTTCGCGGTTGTGGAATCAAATGCCCCACCCTAGAGAACCTAAATTTGAACAAGTGGACTATTAGAGAGTTTTTCTAAGAATCACTTGTCATAGGCCTCAAAGTAGAACTTGTTTGGAGTGAAATCTTGGAATTCCATCGAAAATCTTTTTGTGTCGACCTCCGCATGAAAAAACAAGGGGAACGACATGAAAGGTACATAGGAAGTTAGGGTGGGTAGGTTAGATGATGGTAGGATCATTTACATTGTGTTCCCCAACCGTTAATATATGTTACTTGGATGTGACATTAGGGACTGTTGGCGCTGATTTCAGCGCGAACTCAAAACAAAGAGAAGTTTCCAATCCGGCTATAGAATGGAGCTAGACTTTTCCGCGGTTGTGGAATCAAATGCCTCACCCTAGAGAACCTAAATTTGAACAAGTGGACTATTAGAGAGTTTTTCTAAGAATCACTTGTCATAGGCCTCAAAGTAACACTTGTTTAGAGTGAAATCTTGGAATTCCATCGAAAATCTTTGTGTCGACCTCCAATCGCAAAAAAAAAAAGAAGGGGAACGACAGGGAAAGATAGATAGGAAGTTTGGGTGGATAGGTCAAGAAAAGTTTCCAAGCCGGCTATTGAATCGAGCTAGAACTTTTTCGCGGTTTTGGAATCAAATGCCTCACCCTAGAGAACCTAAATTTGACCAAGTGGACTATTAAAGAGTTTTTCTAAGAATCACATGTCATAGGCCTCAAAATAGCACTTGTTTAGAGTGAAATATTAGAATTCCATTGAAAATCTTTTTGTGTCGACCTACGCATCAAAAACAAGAAGGGGAACGACACGAAAGGTACATAGGAAGTTAGGGTGGGTAGGTTAGATGATTGTAGAATCAATTACATTGTGTTCCCCAACCGTTAATATATGTTTTCGGATGTGACATTAGGGATGGTTGGCGCTGATTTCAGCGCGAACTCAAAACAAAGAGAAGTTTCCAATCCGGCTTTAGAAACGAGCTAGACTTCTTTCGCGGTTGTGGAATCAAATGCCCCACCCTAGAGAACCTAAATTTGAACAAGTGGACTATTAGAGAGTTTTTCTAAGAATCACTTGTCATAGGCCACAAAGTAGAACTTGTTTAGAGTGAAATCTTGGAATTCCATCGAAAATCTTTTTGTGTCGACCTCCTCCGCATCAAACAAGGGGAACGACACGAAAGGTACATAGGAAGTTAGGGTGGGTAGGTTAGATGATGGTAGGATCATTTTCATTGTGTTCCCCAACCGTTAACATATGTTACCTTGGATGTGACATTAGGAACTGTTTGGCGCTGATTTCAGCGCGAACTCAAAACAAAGAGAAGTTTCCAATCCGGCTATAGAATCAAGCTAGACTTTTCCGCGGTTGTGGAATCAAATGCCCCACCCTAGAGAACCTAAATTTGAACAAGTGGACTATTAGAGAGTTTTTCTAAGAATCACTTGTCATAGGCCTCAAAGTAGAACTTGTTTAGAGTGAAATCTTGGAATTCCATCGAGAATCTTTTGTGTCGACCTCCGCATCAAAACAAGGGGAACGACACTAAAGGTACATAGGAAGTTAGGGTGGGTAGGTTAGATGATGGTAGGATCATTTACATTGTGTTCCCCAACCGTTAATATATGTTCTTGGATGTGACATTAGGGACTGTTGGCGCTGATTTCAGCGAACTCAAAACAAAGAGAAGTTTCCAATCCGGCTATAGAAATCGAGCTAGACTTTTCGCGGTTGTGGAATCAAATGCCCCACCCTAGAGAACCTAAATTTGAACAAGTGGACTATTAGAGAGTTTTTCTAAGAATCACTTGTCATAGGCCTCAAAGTAGAACTTGTTTAGAGTGAAATCTTAGAATTCCATTGAAAATCTTTTGTGTCGACCTCACGCATCAAAACAAGAAGGGAACGACACGAACGGTACATAGGAAGTTAGGGTGGGTAGGTTAGATGATGGTAGGATCAATTACATTGTGTTCCCCAACCGTTAATATATGTTTCTGGATGTGACACTAGGGACTGCTGGCGCTGATTTCAGCGCGAACTCAAAACAATGAGATGTTTCCAATCCGGCTTTAGAAACGAGCTAGACTTCTTCGCGGTTGTGGAATCAAATGCCCCACCCTAGAGAACCTAAATTTGAACAAGTGGACTGTTAGAGAGTTTTTCTAAGAATCACTTGTCATAGGCCTCAAAGTAGAACTTGTTTGGAGTGAAATCTTGGAATTCCATCGAAAATCTTTGTGTCGACCTCGCATCGAAACAAGGGGAACGACATGAAAGGTACATAGGAAGTTAGGGGGTGGGTAGGTTAGATGATGGTAGGATCATTTACATTGTGTTCCCCTAACCGTTAATATATGTTCTTGGATGTGACATTAGGGACTGTTGGCGCTGATTTCAGCGAACTCAAAACAAAGAGAAGTTTCCAATCCGGCTATAGAATGGAGCTAGACTTTTCCGCTGCGGTTGTGGAATCAAATGCCTCACCCTAGAGAACCTAAATTTGAACAAGTGGACTATTAGAGAGTTTTTCTAAGAATCACTTGTCATAGGCCTCAAAGTAACACTTGTTTAGAGTGAAATCTTGAATTCCATCGAAAATCTTTGTGTCGACCTCCGCATCCATATTGAAAAAAAAAGAAGGGGAACGACACGAAAGATAGATAGGAAGTTAGGGTTAGGGCGGATAGGTCAAGAAAAGTTTCCAATCCGGCTATTGAATCGAAAGCTAGACTTTTTCGCGGTTTTGGAATCAAATGCCTCACCCTAGAGAACCTAAATTTGACCAAGTGGACTATTAAAGAGTTTTTCTAAGAATCACATGTCATAGGCCTCAAAATAGCACTTGTTTAGAGTGAAATATTAGAATTCCATTGAAAATCTTTTGTGTCGACCTACGCATTTGAAACAAGAAGGGGAACGACACGAAAGGTACATAGGAAGTTAGGGTGGGTAGGTTAGATGATTGTAGAATCAATTACATTGTGTTCCCCAACCGTTAATATATGTTTTCGGATGTGACATTAGGGATCACACCGGGCGCATTGATTTCAGCTGATTTCAGCGAACTCAAAACAAAGAGAAGTTTCCAATCCGGCTTTAGAAACGAGCTAGACTTCTTCGCGGTTGTGGAATCAAATGCCCCACCCTAGAGAACCTAAATTTGAACAAGTGGACTATTAGAGAGTTTTTCTAAGAATCACTTGTCATAGGCCACAAAGTAGAACTTGTTTAGAGTGAAATCTTGGAATTCCATCGAAAATCTTTTTGTGTCGACCGCGAAAAACAAGGGGAACGACACTAAAGGTACATAGGAAGTTAGGGTGGGTAGGTTAGATGATGGTAGGATCATTTTCATTGTGTTCCCCAACCGTTAACATATGTTACTTGGATGTGACATTAGGAACTGTTGGCGCTGATTTCAGCGAACTCAAAACAAAAGAAGTTTCCAATCCGGCTATAGAATCAAGCTAGACTTTTCCGCGGTTGTGGAATCAAATGCCCCACCCTAGAGAACCTAAATTTGAACAAGTGGACTATTAGAGAGTTTTTCTAAGAATCACTTGTCACAGGCCTCAAAGTAGAACTTGTTTAGAGTGAAATCTTGGAATTCCATCGAGAATCTTTTTGTGTCGACCTCCGCATCGAAAAACAAGGGGAACGACACGAAAGGTACATAGGAAGTTAGGGTGGGTAGGTTAGATGATGGTAGGATCATTTACATTGTGTTCCCCAACCGTTAATATATGTTACTGGATGTGACATTAGGGACTGTTGGCGCTGATTTCAGCGCGAACTCAAAACAAAGAGAAGTTTCCAATCCGGCTATAGAATCGAGCTAGACTTTTCCGCGGTTGTGGAATCAAATGCCCCACCCTAGAGAACCTAAATTTGAACAAGTGGACTATTAGAGAGTTTTTCTAAGAATCACTTGTCATAGGCCTCAAAGTAGAACTTGTTTAGAGTGAAATCTTAGAATTCCATTGAAAATCTTTGTGTCGACCTACGTACCGAAACAAGAAGGGAACGACACGAACGGTACATAGGAAGTTAGGGTGGGTAGGTTAGATGATGGTAGGATCAATTACATTGTGTTCCCCAACCGTTAATATATGTTTCTGGATGTGACACTAGGGACTGCTGGCGCTGATTTCAGCGCGAACTCAAAACAATGAGATGTTTCCAATCCGGCTTTAGAAACGAGCTAGACTTCTTCGCGGTTGTGGAATCAAATGCCCCACCCTAGAGAACCTAAATTTGAACAAGTGGACTGTTAGAGAGTTTTTCTAAGAATCACTTGTCATAGGCCTCAAAGTAGAACTTGTTTGGAGTGAAATCTTGGAATTCCATCGAAAATCTTTGTGTCGACCTCCGTACCGAAACAAGGGGAACGACATGAAAGGTACATAGGAAGTTAGGGTGGGTAGGTTAGATGATGGTAGGATCATTTACATTGTGTTCCCTAACCGTTAATATATGTTTCTGGATGTGACATTAGGGACTGTTGGCGCTGATTTCAGCGCGAACTCAAAACAAAGAGAAGTTTCCAATCCGGCTATAGAATGGAGCTAGACTTTTCCGCGGTTGTGGAATCAAATGCCTCACCCTAGAGAACCTAAATTTGAACAAGTGGACTATTAGAGAGTTTTTCTAAGAATCACTTGTCATAGGCCTCAAAGTAACACTTGTTTAGAGTGAAATCTTGGAATTCCATCGAAAATCTTTGTGTCGACCTCCGTACCGAAAAAGAAGGGGAACGACACGAAAAGAAAGATAGATAGGAAGTTAGGGTGGATAGGTCAAGAAAAGTTTCCAAGCCGGCTATTGAATCGAGCTGAAGAGCTTTTTCGCGGTTTTGGAATCAAATGCCTCACCCTAGAGAACCTAAATTTGACCAAGTGGACTATTAAAGAGTTTTTCTAAGAATCACATGTCATAGGCCTCAAAATAGCACTTGTTTAGAGTGAAATATTAGAATTCCATTGAAAATCTTTTTGTGTCGACCTACGCACCTACGAAACAAGAAGGGGAACGACACGAAAGGTACATAGGAAGTTAGGGTGGGTAGGTTAGATGATTGTAGAATCAATTACATTGTGTTCCCCAACCGTTAATATATTTTTGGATGTGACATTAGGGACTGCTGGCGCTGATTTCAGCGCGAACTCAAAACAAAGAGAAGTTTCCAATCCGGCTTTAGAAACGAGCTAGACTTCTTCGCGGTTGTGGAATCAAATGCCCCACCCTAGAGAACCTAAATTTGAACAAGTGGACTATTAGAGAGTTTTTCTAAGAATCACTTGTCATAGGCCACAAAGTAGAACTTGTTTAGAGTGAAATCTTGGAATTCCATCGAAAATCTTTTGTGTCGACCTCCTCCGCATCAAAACAAGGGGAACGACACGAAAGGTACATAGGAAGTTAGGGTGGGTAGGTTAGATGATGGTAGGATCATTTTCATTGTGTTCCCCAACCGTTAACATATGTTACTTGGATGTGACATTAGGAACTGTTGGCGCTGATTTCAGCGCGAACTCAAAAAAACAAAGAGAAGTTTCCAATCCGGCTATAGAATCAAGCTAGACTTTTCCGCGGATGTGGAATCAAATGCCCCACCCTAGAGAACCTAAATTTGAACAAGTGGACTATTAGAGAGTTTTTCTAAGAATCACTTGTCATAGGCCTCAAAGTAGAACTTGTTTAGAGTGAAATCTTGGAATTCCATCGAGAATCTTTTGTGTCGACCTCCGCATCGAAAAACAAGGGGAACGACACTAAAGGTACATAGGAAGTTAGGGTGGGTAGGTTAGATGATGGTAGGATCATTTACATTGTGTTCCCCAACCGTTAATATATGTTACTGGATGTGACATTAGGGACTGTTGGCGCTGATTTCAGCGCGAACTCAAAACAAAGAGAAGTTTCCAATCCGGCTATAGAATCGAGCTAGACTTTTTTCCGCGGTTGTGGAATCAAATGCCCCACCCTAGAGAACCTAAATTTGAACAAGTGGACTATTAGAGAGTTTTTCTAAGAATCACTTGTCATAGGCCTCAAAGTAGAACTTGTTTAGAGTGAAATCTTAGAATTCCATTGAAAATCTTTTTGTGTCGACCTACGCATCAAAACAAGAAGGGAACGACACGAAAGGTACATAGGAGGGTTAGGGTGGGTAGGTTAGATGATGGTAGGATCATTTACATTGTGTTCCCCAACCGTTAATATATGTTTCGGATGTGACACTAGGGGACTGTTGGCGCTGATTTCAGCGCGAACTCAAAACAATGAGATGTTTCCAATCCGGCTTTAGAAACGAGCTAGACTTCTTCGCGGTTGTGGAATCAAATGCCCCACCCTAGAGAACCTAAATTTGAACAAGTGGACTGTTAGAGAGTTTTTCTAAGAATCACTTGTCATAGGCCTCAAAGTAGAACTTGTTTGGAGTGAAATCTTGGAATTCCATCGAAAATCTTTTGTGTCGACCTCCGCATCGAAACAAGGGGAACGACATGAAAGGTACATAGGAAGTTAGGGTGGGTAGGTTAGATGATGGTAGGATCATTTACATTGTGTTCCCCAACCGTTAATATATGTTCTTGGATGTGACATTAGGGACTGTTGGCGCTGATTTCAGCGCGAACTCAAAACAAAGAGAAGTTTCCAATCCGGCTATAGAATGGAGCTAGACTTTTTCCGCGGTTGTGGAATCAAATGCCTCACCCTAGAGAACCTAAATTTGAACAAGTGGACTATTAGAGAGTTTTTCTAAGAATCACTTGTCATAGGCCTCAAAGTAACACTTGTTTAGAGTGAAATCTTGGAATTCCATCGAAAATCTTTTGTGTCGACCTCCGAACCGAAAAAAAAAGAAGGGAGAGGACATTTACATTGTGTTCCCCAACCGTTAAAGATAGATAGGAAGTTAGGGGTGGATAGGTCAAAAAGAAAAGTTTCCAATCCGGCTATTGAATCGAGCTAGACTTTTTCGCGGTTTTGGAATCAAATGCCTCACCCTAGAGAACCTAAATTTGACCAAGTGGACTATTAAAGAGTTTTTCTAAGAATTACATGTCATAGGCCTCAAAATAGCACTTGTTTAGAGTGAAATATTAGAATTCCATTGAAAATCTTTGTGTCGACCTACGCATATTAAAAAGAAGGGGAACGACACGAAAGGTACATAGGAAGTTAGGGTGGGTAGGTGGGTAGGTTAGATGATTGTAGAATCAATTACATTGTGTTCCCCAACCGTTAATATATGTTTTCGGATGTGACATTAGGGATCTTGCTAGGCGCTGATTTCAGCGCGAACTCAAAACAAAGAGAAGTTTCCAATCCGGCTTTAGAAAACGAGCTAGACTTTTTCGCGGTTGTGGAATCAAATGCCCCACCCTAGAGAACCTAAATTTGAACAAGTGGACTATTAGAGAGTTTTTCTAAGAATCACTTGTCATAGGCCACAAAGTAGAACTTGTTTAGAGTGAAATCTTGGAATTCCATCGAAAATCTTTTTGTGTCGACCTCCATCAAAACAAGGGGAACGACACGAAAGGTACATAGGAAGTTAGGGTGGGTAGGTTAGATGATGGTAGGATCATTTTCATTGTGTTCCCCAACCGTTAACATATGTTCTTGGATGTGACATTAGGGAACTGTTGGCGCTGATTTCAGCGAACTCAAAACAAAGAGAAGTTTCCAATCCGGCTATAGAATCAAGCTAGACTTTTCCGCGGTTGTGGAATCAAATGCCCCACCCTAGAGAACCTAAATTTGAACAAGTGGACTATTAGAGAGTTTTTCTAAGAATCACTTGTCATAGGCCTCAAAGTAGAACTTGTTTAGAGTGAAATCTTGGAATTCCATCGAGAATCTTTGTGTCGACCTCCGTACCGAAACAAGGGGAACGACACGAAAGGTACATAGGAAGTTAGGGTGGGTAGGTTAGATGATGGTAGGATCATTTACATTGTGTTCCCCAACCGTTAATATATGTTACTGGATGTGACATTAGGGACTGTTGGCGCTGATTTCAGCGCGAACTCAAAACAAAGAGAAGTTTCCAATCCGGCTATAGAATCAAGCTAGACTTTTCCGCGGTTGTGGAATCAAATGCCCCACCCTAGAGAACCTAAATTTGAACAAGTGGACTATTAG
The DNA here is from genome assembly GCA_015847255.1 of Hyparrhenia diplandra. Taxonomy (NCBI): domain Eukaryota; kingdom Viridiplantae; phylum Streptophyta; class Magnoliopsida; order Poales; family Poaceae; genus Hyparrhenia; species Hyparrhenia diplandra. The sequence continues at coordinate 26,950 of JADLZK010005996.1, forward strand.
AGAGTTTTTCTAAGAATCACTTGTCATAGGCCTCAAAGTAGAACTTGTTTAGAGTGAAATCTTAGAATTCCATTGAAAATCTTTGTGTCGACCTACGTACCGAAACAAGAAGGGAACGACACGAACGGTACATAGGAAGTTAGGGTGGGTAGGTTAGATGATGGTAGGATCAATTACATTGTGTTCCCCAACCGTTAATATATGTTTTCGGATGTGACACTAGGGATCGGTTGGCGCTGATTTCAGCGCGAACTCAAAACAATGAGATGTTTCCAATCCGGCTTTAGAAACGAGCTAGACTTTTCGCGGTTGTGGAATCAAATGCCCCACCCTAGAGAACCTAAATTTGAACAAGTGGACTGTTAGAGAGTTTTTCTAAGAATCACTTGTCATAGGCCTCAAAGTAGAACTTGTTTGGAGTGAAATCTTGGAATTCCATCGAAAAATCTTTGTGTCGACCTCCGTGCCGAAAAACAAGGGGAACGACACGAAAGGTACATAGGAAGTTAGGGTGGGTAGGTTAGATGATGGTAGGATCATTTACATTGTGTTCCCCAACCGTTAATATATGTTACTGGATGTGACATTAGGGACTGTTGGCGCTGATTTCAGCGCGAACTCAAAACAAAGAGAAGTTTCCAATCCGGCTATAGAATGGAGCTAGACTTTTCCGCGGTTGTGGAATCAAATGCCTCACCCTAGAGAACCTAAATTTGAACAAGTGGACTATTAGAGAGTTTTTCTAAGAATCACTTGTCATAGGCCTCAAAGTAACACTTGTTTAGAGTGAAATCTTGGAATTCCATCGAAAATCTTTGTGTCGACCTCCGTACCGAAAAAAGAAGGGGAACGACACGAAAGATAGATAGGAAGTTAGGGTGGATAGGTCAAGAAAAGTTTCCAATCCGGCTATTGAATCGAGCTAGAGTTTTTTTTTCGGTTTTGGAATCAAATGCCTCACCCTAGAGAACCTAAATTTGACCAAGTGGACTATTAAAGAGTTTTTCTAAGAATCACTTGTCATAGGCCTCAAAATAGCACTTGTTTAGAGTGAAATATTAGAATTCCATTGAAAATCTTTTTTGTGTCGACCTACGTACCATCAAAACAAGAAGGGAACGACACGAAAAGGTACATAGGAAGTTAGGGTGGGTAGGTTAGATGATTGTAGAATCAATTACATTGTGTTCCCCAACCGTTAATATATGTTTCTGGATGTGACATTAGGGACTGCTGGCGCTGATTTCAGCGCGAACTCAAAACAAAGAGAAGTTTCCAATCCGGCTTTAGAAACGAGCTAGACTTCTTCGCGGTTGTGGAATCAAATGCCCCACCCTAGAGAACCTAAATTTGAACAAGTGGACTATTAGAGAGTTTTTCTAAGAATCACTTGTCATAGGCCACAAAAGTAGAACTTGTTTAGAGTGAAATCTTGGAATTCCATCGAAAATCTTTTGTGTCGACCTCCGTACCGAAACAAGGGGAACGACACGAAAGGTACATAGGAAGTTAGGGTGGGTAGGTTAGATGATGGTAGGATCATTTTCATTGTGTTCCCCAACCGTTAATATATGTTACTGGATGTGACATTAGGAACTGTTGGCGCTGATTTCAGCGCGAACTCAAAACAAAGAGAAGTTTCCAATCCGGCTATAGAATCAAGCTAGACTTTTCCGCGGTTGTGGAATCAAATGCCCCACCCTAGAGAACCTAAATTTGAACAAGTGGACTATTAGAGAGTTTTTCTAAGAATCACTTGTCATAGGCCTCAAAGTAGAACTTGTTTAGAGTGAAATCTTGGAATTCCATCGAAAATCTTTTGTGTCGACCTCCGTCGAAAAACAAGGGAACGACACGAAAGGTACATAGGAAGTTAGGGTGGGTAGGTTAGATGATGGTAGGATCATTTACATTGTGTTCCCCAACCGTTAATATATGTTCTTGGATGTGACATTAGGGGACTGTTGGCGCTGATTTCAGCGAACTCAAAACAAAGAGAAGTTTCCAATCCGGCTATAGAATCGAGCTAGACTTTTTCCGCGGTTGTGGAATCAAATGCCCCACCCTAGAGAACCTAAATTTGAACAAGTGGACTATTAGAGAGTTTTTCTAAGAATCACTTGTCATAGGCCTCAAAGTAGAACTTGTTTAGAGTGAAATCTTGAATTCCATTGAAAATCTTTGTGTCGACCTACGCATCGAAACAAGGGGAACGACACTAAAGGTACATAGGAAGTTAGGGTGGGTAGGTTAGATGATGGTAGGATCAATTTACATTGTGTTCCCCAACCGTTAATATATGTTTCTGGATGTGACATTAGGGATCTGTTGGCGCTGATTTCAGCGCGAACTCAAAACAAAGAGAAGTTTCCAATCCGGCTTTAGAAATCAAGCTAGACTTTTCGCGGTTGTGGAATCAAATGCCCCACCCTAGAGAACCTAAATTTGAACAAGTGGACTATTAGAGAGTTTTTCTAAGAATCACTTGTCATAGGCCTCAAAGTAGAACTTGTTTAGAGTGAAATCTTGGAATTCCATCGAAAATCTTTGTGTCGACCTACGTACCGAAACAAGGGGAACGACACGAAAGGTACATAGGAAGTTAGGGTGGGTAGGTTAGATGATGGTAGGATCATTTACATTGTGTTCCCCAACCGTTAATATATGTTACTGGATGTGACATTAGGGACTGTTGGCGCTGATTTCAGCGCGAACTCAAAACAAAGAGAAGTTTCCAATCCGGCTATAGAATGGAGCTAGACTTTTCCGCGGTTGTGGAATCAAATGCCCCACCCTAGAGAACCTAAATTTGAACAAGTGGACTATTAGAGAGTTTTTCTAAGAATCACTTGTCATAGGCCTCAAAGTAGAACTTGTTTAGAGTGAAATCTTGGAATTCCATCGAAAATCTTTGTGTCGACCTCCGTACCGAAAAAAGAAGGGGAACGACACGAAAGGTACATAGGAAGTTAGGGTGGGTAGGTTAGATGATGGTAGGATCATTTACATTGTGTTCCCCAACCGTTAATATATGTTACTTGGATGTGACATTAGGGACTGTTGGCGCTGATTTCAGCGCGAACTCAAAACAAAGAGAAGTTTCCAATCCGGCTATAGAATCGAGCTAGACTTTTCCGCGGTTGTGGAATCAAATGCCCCACCCTAGAGAACCTAAATTTGAACAAGTGGACTATTAGAGAGTTTTTCTAAGAATCACTTGTCATAGGCCTCAAAGTAGAACTTGTTTAGAGTGAAATCTTGGAATTCCATTGAAAATCTTTTGTGTCGACCTCCCACCGAAAAACAAAAAACAAGATAGGAAACGATACGTTTCCAATCCGGCTAAAGGTACATAGGGGAATCAAATTAGGGAACCTAAATTTGGGTAGGTTAGATGATGGTAGGATGAAATTTACATTGTGTTCCCCAACCGTTAATATATGTTAAGTTAGGGTGGGTAGGGATGTAACATTTGGGATGATCGATGTGACATTAGGGCGCTGATTTCAGCGAACTCAAAACAAAGAGATGTTTCCAATCCGGCTTTAGAATCGAGCTAGACTTTTTCGCGGTTGTGGAATCAAATGCCCCACCCTAGAGAACCTAAATTTGAACAAGTGGACTGTTAGAGAGTTTTTCTAAGAATCACTTGTCATAGGCCTCAAAGTAGAACTTGTTTAGAGTGAAATCTTGGAATTCCATCGAAAATCTTTGTGTCGACCTCCGCATCAAAAACAAGGGGAACGACATGAAAGGTACATAGGAAGTTAGGGTGGGTAGGTTAGATGATGGTAGGATCATTTACATTGTGTTCCCTAACCGTTAATATATGTTACTTGGATGTGACATTAGGGACTGTTGGCGCTGATTTCAGCGCGAACTCAAAAAACAAAGAGAAGTTTCCAATCGGCTATAGAATGGAGCTAGACTTTTCCGCGGTTGTGGAATCAAATGCCTCACCCTAGAGAACCTAAATTTGAACAAGTGGACTATTAGAGAGTTTTTCTAAGAATCACTTGTCATAGGCCTCAAAGTAACACTTGTTTAGAGTGAAATCTTGGAATTCCATCGAAAATCTTTGTGTCGACCTCCGCAAAACAAAAAAAGAAGGGGAACGAGGGTGGGAAAGATAGATAGGAAGTTAAGGTGGATAGGTCAACAAAAAAGTTTCCAATCCGGCTATTGAATCGAGCTAGACTTTTTCGCGGTTTTGGAATCAAATGCCTCACCCTAGAGAACCTAAATTTGACCAAGTGGACTATTAAAGAGTTTTTCTAAGAATCACATGTCATAGGCCTCAAAATAGCACTTGTTTAGAGTGAAATATTAGAATTCCATTGAAAATCTTTGTGTCGACCTACGTACCGAAACAAGAAGGGGAACGACACGAAAGGTACATAGGAAGTTAGGGTGGGTAGGTTAGATGATTGTAGAATCAATTACATTGTGTTCCCCAACCGTTAATATATGTTTCTGGATGTGACATTAGGGACTGCTGGCGCTGATTTCAGCGCGAACTCAAAACAAAGAGAAGTTTCCAATCCGGCTTTAGAAACGAGCTAGACTTCTTCGCGGTTGTGGAATCAAATGCCCCACCCTAGAGAACCTAAATTTGAACAAGTGGACTATTAGAGAGTTTTTCTAAGAATCACTTGTCATAGGCCACAAAGTAGAACTTGTTTAGAGTGAAATCTTGGAATTCCATCGAAAATCTTTGTGTCGACCTCCGTACCGAAACAAGGGGAACGACACGAAAGGTACATAGGAAGTTAGGGTGGGTAGGTTAGATGATGGTAGGATCATTTTCATTGTGTTCCCCAACCGTTAACATATGTTACTGGATGTGACATTAGGAACTGTTGGCGCTGATTTCAGCGCGAACTCAAAACAAAGAGAAGTTTCCAATCCGGCTATAGAATCAAGCTAGACTTTTCCGCGGATGTGGAATCAAATGCCCCACCCTAGAGAACCTAAATTTGAACAAGTGGACTATTAGAGAGTTTTTCTAAGAATCACTTGTCATAGGCCTCAAAGTAGAACTTGTTTAGAGTGAAATCTTGGAATTCCATCGAGAATCTTTGTGTCGACCTCCGTACCGAAACAAGGGGAACGACACCTAAAGGTACATAGGAAGTTAGGGTGGGTAGGTTAGATGATGGTAGGATCATTTACATTGTGTTCCCCAACCGTTAATATATGTTACTTGGATGTGACATTAGGAACTGTTGGCGCTGATAGCGAACTCAAAACAAAGAGAAGTTTCCAATCCGGCTATAGAATCAAGCTAGACTTTTCCGCGGTTGTGGAATCAAATGCCCCACCCTAGAGAACCTAAATTTGAACAAGTGGACTATTAGAGAGTTTTTCTAAGAATCACTTGTCATAGGCCTCAAAGTAGAACTTGTTTAGAGTGAAATCTTAGAATTCCATTGAAAATCTTTGTGTCGACCTCCGTGCCTCAAAAAACAAGAAGGAAAACGACACCTAAAGGCAAACATAGGTACATAGGGTGGGGTAGGTTAGATGATGGTAGGATCAATTACATTGTGTTCCCCAACCGTTAATATATGTTTCTGGATGTGACATTAGGGACTGCTGGCGCTGATTTCAGCGCGAACTCAAAACAATGAGATGTTTCCAATCCGGCTTTAGAAACGAGCTAGACTTCTTCGCGGTTGTGGAATCAAATGCCCCACCCTAGAGAACCTAAATTTGAACAAGTGGACTGTTAGAGAGTTTTTCTAAGAATCACTTGTCATAGGCCTCAAAGTAGAACTTGTTTGGAGTGAAATCTTGGAATTCCATCGAAAATCTTTGTGTCGACCTCCGCAAAAAGAAACAAGGGGAACGACATGAAAGGTACATAGGAAGTTAGGGTGGGTAGGTTAGATGATGGTAGGATCATTTACATTGTGTTCCCTAACCGTTAATATATGTTACTGGATGTGACATTAGGGACTGTTGGCGCTGATTTCAGCGCGAACTCAAAACAAAGAGAAGTTTCCAATCCGGCTATAGAATGGAGCTAGACTTTTCCGCGGTTGTGGAATCAAATGCCTCACCCTAGAGAACCTAAATTTGAACAAGTGGACTATTAGAGAGTTTTTCTAAGAATCACTTGTCATAGGCCTCAAAGTAACACTTGTTTAGAGTGAAATCTTGGAATTCCATCGAAAATCTTTGTGTCGACCTCCGTACCGAAAAAAGAAGGGGAACGACACGAAAGATAGATAGGAAGTTAGGGTGGATAGGTCAAGAAAAGTTTCCAAGCCGGCTATTGAATCGAGCTAGACTTTTTCGCGGTTTTGGAATCAAATGCCTCACCCTAGAGAACCTAAATTTGACCAAGTGGACTATTAAAGAGTTTTTCTAAGAATTACATGTCATAGGCCTCAAAATAGCACTTGTTTAGAGTGAAATATTAGAATTCCATTGAAAATCTTTGTGTCGACCTACGTACCGAAACAAGAAGGGGAACGACACGAAAGGTACATAGGAAGTTAGGGTGGGTAGGTTAGATGATTGTAGAATCAATTACATTGTGTTCCCCAACCGTTAATATATGTTTCTGGATGTGACATTAGGGACTGCTGGCGCTGATTTCAGCGCGAACTCAAAACAAAGAGAAGTTTCCAATCCGGCTTCAGAAACGAGCTAGACTTCTTCGCGGTTGTGGAATCAAATGCCCCACCCTAGAGAACCTAAATTTGAACAAGTGGACTATTAGAGAGTTTTTCTAAGAATCACTTGTCATAGGCCACAAAGTAGAACTTGTTTAGAGTGAAATCTTGGAATTCCATCGAAAATCTTTGTGTCGACCTCCGCATCGAAAAACAAGGGAACGACACGAAAGGTACATAGGAAGTTAGGGCGGGTAGGTTAGATGATGGTAGGATCATTTTCATTGTGTTCCCCAACCGTTAACATATGTTACTGGATGTGACATTAGGAACTGTTGGCGCTGATTTCAGCGCGAACTCAAAACAAAGAGAAGTTTCCAATCCGGCTATAGAATCAAGCTAGACTTTTCCGCGGATGTGGAATCAAATGCCCCACCCTAGAGAACCTAAATTTGAACAAGTGGACTATTAGAGAGTTTTTCTAAGAATCACTTGTCATAGGCCTCAAAGTAGAACTTGTTTAGAGTGAAATCTTAGAATTCCATTGAAAATCTTTTTTGTGGAATCAAATGCCCCACCCTAGAGAACCTAAATTTGAACAAGTGGACTATTAGAGAGTTTTTCTAAGAATCACTTGTCATAGGCCTCAAAACAACTTGGGGAACGAATTCCACACGAATCTTTGTGGTCCGAAACAAGAAGGGAACGACACGAAAGGTACATAGGAAGTTAGGGGGGTAGGTTAGATGATGGTAGGATCAATTACATTGTGTTCCCCAACCGTTAATATATGTTTCTACGGATGTGACACTAGGGATCGGTTGGCGCTGATTTCAGCGCGAACTCAAAACAATGAGATGTTTCCAATCCGGCTTTAGAAACGAGCTAGACTTCTTCGCGGTTGTGGAATCAAATGCCCCACCCTAGAGAACCTAAATCTGAACAAGTGGACTGTTAGAGAGTTTTTCTAAGAATCACTTGTCATAGGCCTCAAAGTAGAACTTGTTTGGAGTGAAATCTTGGAATTCCATCGAAAATCTTTGTGTCGACCTCCGTACCGAAACAAGGGGAACGACATGAAAGGTACATAGGAAGTTAGGGTGGGTAGGTTAGATGATGGTAGGATCATTTACATTGTGTTCCCCTAACCGTTAATATATGTTACTTGGTTGTGACATTAGGACTGTTGCGCTGATTTCAGCGCGAACTCAAAACAAAGAGAAGTTTCCAATCCGGCTATAGAATGGAGCTAGACTTTTCCATGGGTTGTGGAATCAAATGCCTCACCCTAGAGAACCTAAATTTGAACAAGTGGACTATTAGAGAGTTTTTCTAAGAATCACTTGTCATAGGCCTCAAAGTAACACTTGTTTAGAGTGAAATCTTGAATTCCATCGAAAATCTTTGTGTCGACCTCCGCAAAAAAAAAAGAAGGGGAACGACACGAAAGATAGATAGGAAGTTAGGGTGGATAGGTCAAGAAAAGTTTCCAAGCCGGCTATTGAATCGAGCTAGACTTTTTCAAGCTTTAGAAACGAGCTAGGTTTTGGAATCAAATGCCTCACCCTAGAGAACCTAAATTTGACCAAGTGGACTATTAAAGAGTTTTTCTAAGAATTACATGTCATAGGCCTCAAAATAGCACTTGTTTAGAGTGAAATATTAGAATTCCATTGAAAATCTTTTGTGTCGACCCACGCATCAGAAACAAGAAGGGGGAGCGACACCTAAAGGTACATAGGAAGTTAGGGTGGGTAGGTTAGATGATTGTAGAATCAATTACATTGTGTTCCCCCAACCGTTAATATATGTTTTGGATGTGACATTAGGGGACTGCCGGGCGCTGATTTCAGCGCGAACTCAAAACAAAGAGAAGTTTCCAATCCGGCTTTAGAAACGAGCTAGACTTCTTCGCGGTTGTGGAATCAAATGCCCCACCCTAGAGAACCTAAATTTGAACAAGTGGACTATTAGAGAGTTTTTCTAAGAATCACTTGTCATAGGCCACAAAGTAGAACTTGTTTAGAGTGAAATCTTGGAATTCCATCGAAAATCTTTGTGTCGACCTCCGCATCAAAACAAGGGAACGACACGAAAGGTACATAGGAAGTTAGGGTGGGTAGGTTAGATGATGGTAGGATCATTTTCATTGTGTTCCCCAACCGTTAACATATGTTACTTGGATGTGACATTAGGAACTGTTGGCGCTGATTTCAGCGAACTCAAAAAACAAAGAGAAGTTTCCAACCGCTATAGAATCAAGCTAGACTTTTCCTTGGATGTGGAATCAAATGCCCCACCCTAGAGAACCTAAATTTGAACAAGTGGACTATTAGAGAGTTTTTCTAAGAATCACTTGTCATAGGCCTCAAAGTAGAACTTGTTTAGAGTGAAATCTTAGAATTCCATTGAAAATCTTTGTGTCGACCGCTTGTCGAAACAAGAAGGGAACGACACGAACGGTACATAGGGTGGGGTAGGTTAGATGATGGTAGGATCAATTACATTGTGTTCCCCAACCGTTAATATATGGGATGTAACACTAGGGACTGTTGGCGCTGATTTCAGCGCGAACTCAAAACAATGAGATGTTTCCAATCCGGCTTTAGAAACGAGCTAGACTTCTTCGCGGTTGTGGAATCAAATGCCCCACCCTAGAGAACCTAAATCTGAACAAGTGGACTATTAGAGAGTTTTTCTAAGAATCACTTGTCATAGGCCACAAAGTAGAACTTGTTTAGAGTGAAATCTTGGAATTCCATTGAAAATCTTTGTGTCGACCTCCGCATCAAAACAAGGGAACGACACGAAAGGTACATAGGAAGTTAGGGCGGGTAGGTTAGATGATGGTAGGATCATTTTCATTGTGTTCCCCAACCTTTAATATATGTTCTTGGATGTGACATTGGGACTGTTGGCGCTGATTTCAGCGCGAACTCAAAACAAAGAGAAGTTTCCAATCCTGCTATAGAATCAAGCTAGACTTTTCCGCGGATGTGGAATCAAATGCCCCACCCTAGAGAACCTAAATTTGAACAAGTGGACTATTAGAGAGTTTTTCTAAGAATCACTTGTCATAGGCCTCAAAGTAGAACTTGTTTAGAGTGAAATCTTGGAATTCCATCGAAAATCTTTGTGTCGACCTCCATCGAAACAAGGGGAACGACACCGAAAGGTACATAGGAAGTTAGGGTGGGTAGGTTAGATGATGGTAGGATCATTTACATTGTGTTCCCCAACCGTTAATATATGTTCTTGGATGTGACATTAGGGATTTGTTGGCGCTGATTTCAGCGCGAACTCAAAACAAAGAGAAGTTTCCAATCCGGCTATAGAATCGAGCTAGACTTTTTCCTGCTGGTTGTGGAATCAAATGCCCCACCCTAGAGAACCTAAATTTGAACAAAGTGGACTATTAGAGAGTTTTTCTAAGAATCACTTGTCATAGGCCTCAAAGTAGAACTTGTTTAGAGTGAAATCTTAGAATTCCATTGAAAATCTTTGTGTCGACCTACGCATCGAAACAAAGAAGGAACGACACCTAACGGTACATAGGGTGGGGGTAGGTTAGATGATGGTAGGATCAATTACATTGTGTTCCCCAACCGTTAATATATGTTTCGGATGTAACACTAGGGGGCTGGCGCTGATTTTTGAACTCAAAAACAATGAGATGTTTCCAATCCGGCTTTAGAAACGAGCTAGACTTCTTCGCGGTTGTGGAATCAAATGCCCCACCCTAGAGAACCTAAATCTGAACAAGTGGACTGTTAGAGAGTTTTTCTAAGAATCACTTGTCATAGGCCTCAAAGTAGAACTTGTTTGGAGTGAAATCTTGGAATTCCATCGAAAATCTTTTGTGTCGACCTCGTCCGCATCAAACAGGGGAACGACATGAAAGGTACATAGGAAGTTAGGTGGGTAGGTTAGATGATGGTAGGATCATTTACATTGTGTTCCCTAACCGTTAATATATGTTACTGGTTGTGACATTAGGGACTGTTGGCGCTGATTTCAGCGCGAACTCAAAAACAAAGAGAAGTTTCCAATCCGGCTATAGAATGGAGCGGGTGTGGAATCAAAATGCCCCACCTTTAGTGAACTCTTAAATTTGAACAAGTGGACTATTAGAGAGTTTTTCTAAGAATCACTTGTCATAGGCCACAAAGTAGAACTTGTTTAGAGTGAAATCTTGAATTCCATCGAAAAATCTTT